>JADRCC010572434.1:0-47327 GCA_019843855.1 Hylomyscus alleni | reverse complement strand
CACACACACACACACACACACACACACACTCACTCACACACACACACACAGATAATGATGATGATGATGATGATGATGATGATGATGATGATGATGATGGTTCTTCTTTAGTGGTATCCCTTAGTCTTTGTATAGACAAAGCTTAATATCACCTTTCTCACCAATAGCTATCAGAAACTCATTGAATTGGGCAACAAAATCAAGTGCATTGACAGAAAAGTAGATGCTGATGCTCTTGGTAAAAAGTAGAGGGGTCGTGTGATTCAAATCAGTGATAGGAGGATGAACAAGGTTTCTACAAAAAGAAAGACATCTTGATACACGGCAGAATGTACCTGCTGTTGAGTCAGGGAGATTCTTGTTCTAAACCAAGCAGCACAACACAAGCCCATTCAGGGATGCACCATGGCCGATGATCTGACTATTCTTGACTTGCTTATTATTTAGAAAGGAGAAGAAAAATATTCCTGGACTGATAGGTACTATTGTGTCTTGGCAAAGGTGTCTGTGCTGGGAGTCAAAACAGCAATCAAAATATGAAAGATTTTCAATCTCCGTAAAGATGACGTCCACCAGTCCAGTATCAGAAAGCTTTAAACAAAGAAGATAAGAAGCCCAGGGCCAAAGCACCCAAGATTCAGCCTCCTGTTCCTTCATGTATCCTTCAACACAAAAATAAATGTACTGCTCTGAAAAAAACCAAAGCACTAAGGAAAAGAAGCGGGAGGCTTTCAGAATATGTTAACCTTAACCATCCTGCCAAGAGAATGAAGGAAGCTAAAAGAAAAATGCCTGCAAAAGATTGCCAAGAGATGTTTTCTCATTTAAATATTTTCTTTCTTTATAGGTGCAGATCTAAAATTTGAGTATGTAAATTTGGTTCAATGTCTTTGTATGGGAAATAACTATTGATGGTGATACCTGCACAACAGTATCTTTAAACACACAAATGTTCCACTGTCCATATCTCAACTGCTAGCTACACTAAGCCTCTTGATCGTGTTATTAATGACTTTACTTACCCACAGGGAGAAAAAATGATAATGACTTATAAACTATTCTCTCTCTTTGGCAAAACATGACAACAGTACTTAGGCAGCATCTGAATTTTACTGTACTTAGTTTATCATTGCCTCATACAGAAGACCGGAACACAAAGAACTAGACATAAAGTAGAGATGTTTGTTGGTCTCCAAAACCTTAATTTAGTTGCACTATAGCAAGACATAATGTGAAAACCAAACAAGCTAAGAGAAGTATGAAATCGTTAGGTTTTCTGTCTCAATGTGGTGCCAAAATTGGTTTGGCTTATTTTTTTTTTCCTGAAGGAGCTATGGCTTCCTTGTTCATGGAACTATCTCCTTAGCACTCAATAAAATGAGTGGAATCTTGCTGAATTTTATGTTTTAGGAAGGACATAAAGTAGCAAGATTTCCCCTGGGCTCTGCCCTTTGCATACATTCTATCTATTAAATTTTGCTATAAACTGAGGTACAATTTGGCAGTCCATGGAATCAAATATGCTACCAATCCTGCCTTTCTGTACCATCCATGTGTAGCCAGACTTGAAGAATGCAGTATCAATGACACTTGATACTATCTATACAAAAGCAAGTGATAAGAGACCCTAAGTCTTTTGAATAAGCAAAAGAGAATGCAGGAAGAAAAGAGGGAGGGCAAAGAAAAAGTTGTCTATAAGAATGATATTAAATTTATATATATGTATATATACACACACACATATATATCGTATATATGTATATATACATATACACACACATATAAATATAATTGCATATAAGGATAAAAATAGAGAAAAGTTATTAACGGGATTGAATTTTATAGAGGACAATTGGTAAGCTTTCAGATGTAGTTCAGCTGAAACAAGTGCATGCTTCCTACCATGAAACAGTACTATTGGTGTTTTTTACTTTTTTATTTTTTTTGGTTTTTTGAGCAGGGTTTCTCTGAGTAGCTCTGGCTGTCGTGGAACTCACTCTGTAAACCAGGCTGTCCTTGAACTCAGAAATCCACCTGCCTCTGCCTCCCAAGTGCTGGGATTAAAGGTGTGTGCCACCACCACCCTGCTGTTTTTATTTTGTTTGTTTGTTTGTTTTTTAGACTTTTAGTTTAATGTTTAATCCTTTCAGTTTACTATCAGCCCTACATCCCAATACAGTTTTCCATGATTTATGCATTCGAGTCATCTGCCTTCTCTGTGAGCAAAAGTCTACTTTCTACTGATCTCTTTGGGAACTGGGACATTTTATGAAATCTAAAGATGGCTCTGTGCAATAGAAATAGAAGTGCCTCTGACAGAGCCCAATTGTATGTCACTGGTCACTAATAACTGAATCAGTTGGGATTAAAATTACCCTGTAGCTTGGTGTCTCCTGATGTGACAAGATTGAGTTGAAAATCATCTTGCTAAGAAAGGGGCTGAGGATGCCTGGATTTCATGGATCTGCCTTTAATTACTAAATACATATATTTCTCAAAGTACAGTTACTTCAATACTTAAATCTTAACATGCTGTATAAGTCAGTAAAGAAATGACCCAGACTCACTCAGGTCATTTTTGTAAGTCTGTCTTAAAATGTGTTCATATGTTTTGTTGAGTAGTAGTCATTTAATTTGGGAAAATGAAGTTCCTATTAAATGCAACTGTTTGCAGCCCATGCCAATAGATTATATGTACCTGATACTTAAGTCCAATTCCAGATGAAAATAATTTTCTTTTGCATTTTACATTTCACTGTGTTTTACACCAAGGCAAGGATGTTTTTGAGATATGAGCTTCTATGAAAACTGCGATGGGAAAAAGAGTAAGGAAACAGTGCAGTGTGCTCATCTCTCCCGTAATCTATCTCAAAAGCGCTTATCTCTGATGCTATTATGACAATCGCTGAACATGACAGCATGTGGCATATCTGAGATAAAACTCAGGCTTCAGGGCCAGCTGGAAATAACACAGCTGAGAGTGTCATGGTCTCTAGCCACCTTCCCCTCACTGCTGATGGCCGGCTCAAAAAACACTTTGAGTGCAGAAAATGAAGTTTGCTTTTTGTGTCTCTGTTATTCTGCTGTCCTACATTTTGGTACTTCCTGTCCCCTCCCAGGTCCAAGACTGACATGTTCTTTCTATCAGAATTCAAAAGTGGGCAGGTACATGCTTTATTATCAACATTTAATGTTAACGTTAAAATCACCACAGGTGGATTTTACAACTCTTTCTTGATTTATCCCTCTTTCTTGCTTTTTCCATCTTTCCTCTTTAGTTGGTGCCCATTTGAGTTAGGCCAATGTAAAAGGATTTGATAATTCTTTTTCTTATAACTGTGACCAAAATCCTCGCAAGAATTTCTGATGGAAAAAAATTATTGATTTTGGTTAATAGCTTCACAGGATTCAGTCTATGATTCACTCAGGCTTCATGCTCTTAAGTAGCTTATTTTTTTTCCTTTTTTCCTTAGATATTTTCTCTATTTACATGTCATATGATATCTCCTTTCCCAGCTTCCCCTCCAAAAACAAAACCCAAAACCAAAAAACAAAAGACAACAAGAACAAACCCCTGTTTCTCCCTCCCTCCCCCTCTCCCTGCTCATCACCCCATCCGCTCCTGTTTACTGGAACTGGCATTCCTCTACAGTGGGGCATAGAACCTTCACAAGGTCATTAAACAACTTATAATGGCAGAATAGAATCACCACATGGCAGAGGGTGATTTTCACTTCTTTTTTTTTTTTTGGTGATTTTTCACTTCTTAACTTACAGAATAATGGGGTTCTAGGATTTCCATGGACAAAAGACATGCCCCTAGTGGTTTGTTTCTCCACAGAGGTCTGAAGTTCTCAGAATCTTCTGAACTGAAAACCACCAACTGTTGATCAAGCTCTAACATAGGAGCTTTTAGGTAGATACTTTGTATCCAAATCATAACACAGAATCCAAAGCTATTGGTTAGAGGTTAGGAAACCCAAAAGCTAGATACATCTGTTTTGCAGTAATCCCTGTTGTGGTGCTAAATTTCCTCAAATCAAGTGTTAAAGTTCCATAATCATTGCTATGATATATGCAGGCAAGGGTCTTTGTCCAGAGACTACACCAACAAGACTCTATCCTCCTGAAATGAATCATTCTATAAATGGTGGGTGGACCATAGCCTGGGCTCATTTGTGCTTCTCAGTCTCCTACATAGTGACAAAGTAGTGTTTCTATTCAATTGTCCTTTTGTACTTTTTGCTTTACAAAGAATGCTAGATGTTTCTAACTGTGCCAAGTTGCTGCCACTAGAAACTAAACCCCAGAGACTTACCTTGGACTTTCTGGATTCTGGAACCATAGGAAATGATTCTATATTATTTGTAATTTGGTCCTTTGCATCATGCCAGCCTATGGACATGAAAAGAGTTTCATTCTTATACTGAAAGCCAGGACTCACTTTCAACAATATTTCCCCTCTCCTCACTTTCACTTTCTTCTTCCCTACACCTACATCATGTGTTGGTAACTTTCTTCCTCTTGACCCTACTGCCTGGAAGGTGTCATGCCATGGCAACCCATTGTTATCAGCCCTATTGTAGTGAATTCCTAGTTGCTTATCCCAACCTGTTTACAACTTTGCAAAAAAGTTTCTTCAGTAATCCAGTTTTAGCTGTTGTTAAAAGTGTATTCTTAAGCACTGTTGCTGCAAATGTGTATTACTTCTACCATTATAGAAATAGGATTGGAGGGTTTTCATTTTGTAAAAATAAAACAACCATGTGACATAGCTTATAAATATATGTAAATGATTGTAAGTCAGCACACGATAGAGGTACTTATGCATCTTGCTTATTTCTGCACTATTGACAGCTCTTGAGTTATGTAATCAACCTAGGTGTGTCTAACATTAGATGACTCTTTAAAGACGACATGGTAGATATGTACTTATTGGAGTTTTAGTCAACCATAAAGAATGGAATCTTGGTATTCCTTCAAAAAATGCATGAAACTGTATGTCTTCACATTAGCTAAAATAAGACAAATTCATGTAGACAAATACACTTTCTTACCACTCTATCCAAGGACTTATAAATGATTACTGCCAACTGTAAAGGTTGACACACTTGGATACCTGACTAGGGTGACCAAGTGACAAAGACATGAACAAATACTGGCATGATAAGGGTTGTACTTGCTCTGATGGAGTGAAACTCCTACACAGTGACCTAGAACCTAGGGTCTGTCAGAGGAGCAGTTAGCTGGGCTCAGAAGGAGGTCTCTATAGGCAAAAGCAGTCTCAGGTTGTAACTATCAGTGAAGAGGAAGAAAAAGTAGCTAATTTTTCCACACACTAGTCAGTTGATTGCAAACATTCATATATGTATATGCTGTCAACAATTGAATATGGACAAGAGGAAGTCCTTGTCATTCCTCTAAGCTTCACTGAGAGGGAAGAGACTTTGCTACTCCACGGGTGTGAGGCGTTCAGTGTTTGACTGCACTGTCTATCTCAACAGCACACATTCGATCAGTACTTTATCTCCTCTTCTCTCATTCACTAAGGAATTTCTAAACTCTCTATGATATGTAATCCATGCTAAACATTCAGGGAGTTTCAAGAGTGCAATGCCTTCTTGAAAGTATAAGCCAGTTGGGCTATTCTCCTATGCTAGGGTGCACTGCTCTCAGTGGCTCACAGATACGAATAGGAAATAAGACTTGTAACGCAGAGGGGTCCCTGAGTGTGATATACACCAGCATAAGATCAGTATCAGTGCCATGATGCTATATGTATACTAAGACTTAAGACTACAATGTAGAGTATTCACTGTACAATTCTAAAGAAAATCGATATTTTTCCATCATTATCCTTTTATTTAACATATTCCTTTCAGATAAGGGAAAATGAAAACAAAGGAAAATATAAATTTACAGAAAGAAGATTCCTGTAAATACAGATTTTACAGAAAAAAAAATGTCAAAAGGAAGGTGTTTCACAGGTCATGTTTTTATGATTGACTCTTCTTTTCTCAAATATGCTTCATTTTCATGGAGTATAGCCATGCTGCTCATTGCTCAATGCTTCTATGAGGCTCCCCCATACTTTATCTTCCCTTACCTGCCTCTACTTCCATCCCACCACCTTTGCCACCCTACCTGCCTCGTCATGAACGGTGTGAGATTGAGGCAGTCTCATACCTTCCATTCCATTATATCTTTTACTGCAACTTTCCAGGTAGTCAGAGAAAGGACAGAAGTCTGAAATTTAAAAAGAGCATCTTCAAGGTAAGGCTGAGACACGTCTCCATAATAGCCCTGTGAGTGACAAGCAGCAGAGTCTGTGTCTTTTAAACCAGCAGGCATCAAGGTCTATAACCACATTTTTCTAGAGGCTGAACTCAGTCCCATGCTGGCCACAGTAAAATGCTCATAAATAACAGGATCACAGGAAATTGGAAAATGATGACTACACAAATACAAGAGGAATTTTTATGTTTTTCAAAACCCAAACGGCATTGACAGTTTGTCTCTCCTTGGCCATAAGTCACTATTCCTTAGAGAGCTATTAGAAATTTGTGAGGGGGTAGAAGAAGTCATATTTGGGGAAGGGAAAGTCTCATAGTCCAGGCTAAAATGGTGCAATTTGCTTTAGGCTCTCCATATGTCATTTTTAGTACTCCTCTTATATGCTACCAGTACACTAATTCGCTCTCTGGTATTTGTCAAAGCAGGTAATAAGGTGAATCCCCAGTATGATACAATGACTAATTGATGTTCTAAGTTAGCATGCAAGGGTTAATTATTTTAAAGCCAGCTTAATAAAACAAATGCATTTTGAATTTGCATTTCAAGCAACTCCAAGGAACAACACAGTGCACCTTGGGGAGGAAAGAAATGTTTTCCATAAGATAGAGTATTTGATGTCATCAAGTCAGAAACTTAGATCACAGGAATATGAAGCTGCTCTGGCTTCTGGGCAGGAAAATTTTTTAGTATCTCTGTAAGAAATCACATTACTCCTCTGGGAATGAAACATGATCTAGTCATGATGAGAGAGGTAACAATGAAAAAAGAAGAAGAAGAAAGGCAGAAAGGAAGGAAAAACAGACAGATAGACAGAAAAATGACAGAAAGACAAAATACGGAGAGACGGAAACAAAGAAACTTAACCACTTTAAACTCTAATCAACAATGGTCACAATGGCTAGACCAGGTTGATTTTTTTCTCTCCCCATGAACTTGTGTTAATTATAGTATTTACATAGTATATCACAGGTCAGTACAAATATCTTGATATCAGTATCAGTGAAATTGTTTTTGAATCAAGCCTTTTATTTATTGGAAAAGGTTAGTTACAGTCCCCTGCATAATAAAAATGTTCACCTGAAGCTCTTATCTGTGATTTTTGTTGAACTGGTGATCATAGAATTAAAGACAGGTATATATGCATCCAGTGTTCAATAAAAAATTCCTTGCTGTGAGTTTCAGTTCACTTAGGAAGGAGTGCAATGCTCAGGACAGCATAGAGTATGACATATTTATCAGCAGGTGGGTTTTAAGAAAAACATACAGCACAAAAAATCCTAGTCAACTGCCTCCATTTCTGTGCTATCCTATTCCATTCTGTTCTGATGTCACAGTATTTTCTAAAATAAAATAACTAAAATGAAATATCATAATACATTTTCCTTTCTTATAGCTTCCATTCTGCTTCTAAATGAGCTTCATGTAGCTGGATGTAGATTTAATGGTACTCTCTGTGTTAAAGTTTTTATTACTTTATCTTAAGTGCCCTTATGACAAAACCTTTTTTTCCATGTGCAGACTTTACCATTTTAGTAGCCATTGTTATGTCAAATGTGCACTAATAACAAATGGACATAAAATGAATGAATGATATGATAAAGAAAATATATAGATATTAGTATACACATAAGGAAGGGGGATAGAGCACTTGTCCTAAAAGCTATGACCAATTTAAGGCATCCAGTATAAAGCCCATGACTAGTCTATTTAAAACACTGGAGTTTCTTTGTTCCAAAGAAAATTAGAAAGAGTTAACCTTAGTTAAAATATACTTTTTTAAAAAATTGAAACAAAATGAGAGTAGGCATGTATGACTAATTCAGAGTGATATTTTAAGGATTAAAATTATTCATTAATAAAGGGGAAAACCTTTCTTGCATGAGAATGAATTTATGCACATTCCTGAGGAATAGAGCCTGCCTCTGGAACAGGTCTCAGTATATTGATTTGTTTAGAGTCTGATGCTGCTTGAAGCTCGATAATGCCATTGTATTCAAGCCCACGTATTCTCAAAATTACAAAGAAACTAGAAATTATCTTCCTCAGAGAGATGGGGCATAAAAGGAAATTCATCCTAGACTGAATCCATGAGTAAATTTAAACATGGACCCATGAGTTGTATACCTATTGCACAGAAAAAGTCTTCCATTTCCAGCCACATAGGCTTTGCAAGGTGGTTGGATTTCCACAATTAAAGATCAACTCTTTTGAATTCAAGAGCTAAAACCCCTTTAAACTCCCCTAGGAGGTGTTACACATTAAAGCAAAATCATTTAATAAAAATGATGGTTGCTAACATTTATTGAGGGCTTAAGATGTGCAAGACACTCTTCTAAGCATTAGTGTTATCTGCTTTAATCCTTACAATAACCCGATGAGGAGGTAATGCTACCATTCCACTGCATAGATAACAGGGATTTCGAGTATTTAGGTTACTGTCACAGCTGGTGCTGATGACCAAGGCTTGAGTCCTGACATGTTATCACTTAAATACCTGCATTGACATAATGACCACTCACATCACAGGTAAACAATACACAACACTATTTTGTTCTTGAGATTTCCATGGGACAATTGTGGACACAGAAAAGCTGAAGGGAGTGCATGTCACTGGAGCCTACATGGAATTCTCAAGTAAAGTGTCTGTAAAGCACTGATTATTTAACAGTCTTGATATTTTGGTCCCAGAACTGGACCTTTTGAAACTTCTAGAACATAGACCTCATTTGTAACAGTCTGTGGACTTCATCCTTCTCTTCTAGTTTCATCACTAAAGGCCTTTTTTCAGATTTGTGTGATAGTAACAACAGGGCTCTTCAGTAGAAAGCATGCCCTTTTCTCCCTTTATCTGTTCTTCAATACTCAGGCCATGGAATCCCATCTAAGAGCCTTACCTTCATAGAGAGTATGCTAGGGTTACTAAGCAGCATCTCACAGTTTAGGCAGATCATTGATACTTATTATCTACCAAAATAAAAGCAGTTATGCTACACCAAAATCTATGAAATAGGAATACAGCCACATGGACATAGAACTTTTTTTCTTTAGAAAGTTTGGAAGAAAGAAAAAATGAAAACAAATTAAACAAACAAATAAAGCACCACTTGAGGTTATTTTCATAGTTTTGTCCCTTAATTTCTCTTACATATAGCATCTGTGGATAAAGGAGACTGATCTAAATTGGATTGGAAAGCTACAGACTGAAGCCCGAGGCCACCATCCCTTAATCTAGATCTTATCATTCTGTGTTAATAGAATAAGGCCATTTACCTGTCCCTATTTTAACTGCACTTTGGGTATACAGGTCTTTGTCAAATAAGAAAGGATTCAACTTTACATTTTTCACCATATAGGGGATTTCTTTTGAAAACGTGGGCAAGACCATAAAAATATAAAACTAGATATCAACATTAAGAAACATTCTGGTTATACCACATAAGTGTCTCTCATATGATTGCCAGAGAAAGAAAAAGATGGAGAAAGGGTAAGAGAGTTTAGAGAACGGAGATAGAAATGATAGAGATGGAGAAGAAACAGATATGATGGATGGGGAAAAGGAAGATAACGCTCTATGATATTTTGACCTCACCTGACCATCAGGGAGCATAGAACCATTAAAGTTTGTCACCAAGGGACCTATTCATAATAAAGATATTGAAAAGCTCAGAAGCTCAAAGATATGAAAGCATGCTTTCTTGTTGCAGCTTATAACAAAACAGGGCCTTACTGTTTTGTTTTTATCAGATACAATGCAATCTTAATAAATGGAAAGAATGTGCCTATGGCCTGCTGTACACGGTCTCTGACTCTAAAGCACAACCCACATTAGATGGCAGTTAAGAAAATATCCTGTAGTCAAATTGCCTTCTTTTGTTTGCATAGAAAATCAGGAATAGAAATAGCTTGTTAAAATAACTCAGAGCTCCAGGGGCACCAAACAGTTTCCAAAAAACAACAATCTGATGGGTTAAGCATAACAAAATCAGCAACATATAGATTATATCATCCTTAATAAATATGAGAGTTTCTAGAAGTTCAGTGGGCATGATGTTATGAGGTGTACTTGAGCCCTAGGCACTGAAAGATTAATCAGATATTCAGAAGTGGAAACATATCTACATATCTGCACCAGCCATGCAAAGCACTTCTTTTGTGTAGAGTTTTTTGGATGTGAAGACTGGAGTCTGTTTATTGTGTTTTACTATTTTCCACATCTATTCAATGACCCAAATGTTCCATTTCATGCAGTTTAATCTCACACCAAATGCCGTTAACGATCAGAGAATGACTTCTGATTTTTTTCACAGTTTCCAATTGAAGCTGTAATAGATCCATATTCCATGTCTCTGACCAGGTACTATAAGAAATCACCATGCTTCGTGATGGGAGAGAGAATGGAGCCAAGGTCCAAGGCAGTAACTTCCAAGGCTTCTATCAATAGACAGAGATGATAAAAATAATCAGTTATAGGAAGCAGCGTAAAGTGCCTTTGAGAAGAAACAGTGGTCATTGCCATTCAACAGAAAAGCTCACAGAAAAAGGAGAATAAAAGAAGGTACTCCTCAGTGTTCTGAGAGAGTTTATGACTTTGGAGATGAGAGCTTCCTCAGAGTCACACAGAATTCAGGAAAACCAGAAGTCAGAAAAAAGGTGTCCTGGGCAGCACAGTAAAGGGACTTACTTCTATTTAAGAGAAAGAAAATTTTCTCTCAAAAGATAAAGGTATTTACAGTGTCTCAATGAGAAAATACCACAGATAAACAAACAAAACTTAAGACATGCTAACATGTCTTTATTGACTATTTTTAGAAAAGGACTATACCACCTTAAACACAATCATAGTCAGAACACAGAGCTCTGGGATGGCAATGTAGACAAGGGCTGTATTATGAGAATTGAGGCTGCATGGATACTAAAGGGATGACACAGTTTACTTGCAGAACTCATGGTGGGTCTCACTATCCTTGTATGCTATAATTGCTATAGAAAATCTTGTCACAACTTCTCATTCTGCCCAAATGCTCACTTTCATTAAGAGAAAATGATGGGTTGGTGAGGAAGGAAAAGAATAAATTGATAGATAGAAATTTATCAAAAGAGATAATAGGTCAATTATTATCAATTATAAGTAGATATTAAATTACACATAGATGATAAATCAATAAATAGACAATAGCAAGCTACCTAGAAGGTAAAACAAAGGATAGTTGATAAATTATAAATAGACAACATTTTGATAATGATAGAGATAGATAGATGAAAGTTGATAAATAGTGATCAGGAAAATAGATAAATAGGAAGATAAAAATATACAGCTGATAGAGGACATATTGAGATAGATGAAAAATAGATTGTGATAGATGATTTATAGATTGATAGATAGATGAAAGAGATACATTTTATCTTGACAAGAGAAGAGAAAATTTCTCCATTTCCTTCGGCTTATTTTCAGTAGTGTTTCAACACATTTAAAAGAAAGAAAAAATAAAAAGAAGACCCATGAAATGCTCACGTGTAGATTTAGCTCTGTGTCCAACCTAGAGAAACTTGACTTAAGTCCATCTCTTAATGCCAAGGGGCATAGACCTAAGGTACACTTTTTTTTTTTAACAGTATGTAATTTCCTATAGAGATTTTGGTTCTCAATTCCCTGTTCCACTCTTAAGGGTTTTTACTTCCATTAGTATTCACTCTATAGGGATGCATTAGATGGAATGGGCAAATATTGTGTCAGTTTTCTGTCTTCTGAGTTCTTGTTTGATACCTAGGGTCAGACATGGGAGTTAACATCTCTGAAGCTTCTGAACAGCTTTACTGGGAGCCATAGATGCAGGTTCTTTGCTAAGAGATCACACTTGGTTCCTCTCTCTCTTTCTCTCTCTCTCTTCCTCTCTCTTTCTCTCTCTCTCTCTTTTTCTCTCTCCTGTGTGTGTTCTTTTTTTCACCTCTTTTTTCTAGTGTCAGCCAAGTGATCCCTAATAGTCAGTATGAGTTTTTGCATATGAAAATTCTATACACAGAAGGAAGCTACTGACCACTAAGAGCTACCGTTTTCTTCTCACATAACTTCTAGTGATTGTGAAATACAGACATCTTTAAGTATGCATGAATTGTTTCCTTTGCCCTACCTACAAAACTTTTCTGTGCTCACTTTATGACTAACTCCTGAGCCATTGCTTCAGCTCCACACACAGGTTTCTAGAGTTTCATTTTATTTTATTGTTACGAACTATTCCAGTAGCTTGAAGCCTCTATGGTGCTTCTAGGTAGAATAAAATTTCAAAAATAACACATTCCTTCATTAATATTTCACAGCTTGTTTGGGGCATTTGAACACATTATTTTGAGATGAGGTCTAGACGGAGGGAGAGGTCAATGTTCAGTCTTCAGCTAGCCCTTCTGGTTAGGGGCCAAAGTCATAAATATTTCTGGCAAAACTGCTGCTTGAGACCATGGGATTCAGAAATACAAGATTTTTGTTTCTGACCCTAGTGGAGAACTGAAATCTGTTTGGTTGTAAGGAGAGAGTCACTCCCCGACACAGTCTGCATTCCTTAACACCTCTCAAGCCAGCTGAGCAGTACCAGTGCAGCCTTACATCAAGCTCCCTGGGGCAGGATTCAAGCCTCCTTCTGTGATTTGGATGACGCAGAAATCAGTTCTCAATCTCCTGGGGAGTACTTCTGAGGTTTAACTAGGGGTCTTATTGTTTGATTTCTTAGACTACAGTAGGAGGCTATGAGCCCCATGGCCTTTTGCAGATGATGGACCAATGGACTGGCTCTGGCTCTCTGGAATACCTAACTGAATCTATGTGGTGAAAAGGAATGTTAGTAGCTCACTTGCATTGCAGGGATAAGAAAAATAAGATGAAAATCTGAGATAAATGATAATTAATGTAGTCTCCAAATACTCCCACAATCATTTCTGACTGTCCCCTAACTACATTGTCCTCTTTATGGTATAGTGCGTGGCTGTGACTTTATCCAAAAAGTCTACCAGGGGTCTCAAAGTCACAGGAACATCAGAAGTGGTGTACATTCAAATTCTTTGTAGTGGCTGCGATCCTGAGAGCTTTGGTAACCTTGTATGCCCTCTTTGGGGGCAGTTCCTGTTCTTTGGTTGTCCCAGTTGTTTCAAGGTCTGTAGAGCTCAGCTGTTTGTTGGCCTCTGAGGCCATTCATGTTGTTATGTATTCACCTCCCTCAGCCCCATGTGTTGCAATGGAGCCCAACAAGTGAATAACAACAAGAAAGGAAAAGCTGCCCTTGGGTTTCTGGCTGTGATGTGAACTCCCAGGCTCCATCACCTCTGAGATACAGAGTGCTCACACTAACCTTAATTGGGTAGAGGGTTCAAACTCCCTTATATAATTTCCTATTTACAAACATTTCTACAACTCTCAGCGGCAATATAAATACATGTTGGATTTTCGGTTGATTCTCAAGTCTCTGTTCTTACTTCTGCTTTACAGGATTCAAATGTGTTTGCTTGCAAGGAGGAAGTCACCCAATAGGAATGGTCCCCACAGAGCCTGCATTCCATAACACTTCTCAACCCAGCTAAGCAGAACCACAGGCAGCACTTTATCAAGCTTTTTTTCCTGACCGATTTGTACCATTTGCGATGTTCAGTGGTTAAACATAGATTTGTAAGATATTAGTAAGGTTAAATCAGTAAGACAGGTGTCAACCCAGTGCATTAGGAGGCAGGGTGAGAGTGCATGAGGTTCCTCAGTATCCCTACAAGGTGCTGGATAAGAGGTGGGAACTTTCACTAACTAGGAATCATGGGGTTAGAGCTGGATCCACACTGTCCATCTTATCGGTGGCTCAGTGTGACTATAGGGTAGGAAGACTGTACTCTTCTCTGTCTGCATGACCTTCTCTGTCGGTTCTAGTTTCACTCAGTGAGGCTTCACTAAACATTGCATTTCCTGATTCAGAAAATAAATGCACATCTGCTGACATTCCTCCTAAGAAGGCTGCACAACCCCGGGCAATTCTGGCATTCTTGGACGATGATGAGATGACCTTTTGTGAAATACACTTCAGATCACAGTTTCATCTGCAAGTGACAGAGTGATGGGACTGAATAACAGGTCAAGTCCAAGGGTAGAATTCAATGTCAGGCCATGGGAGATCTATCTTCATGTTTTTGCTAACTGTTCATCATAGCAGCCTTCCCATGTGCTCATCCAGACAGGCAAATACTAGGTCATAGTCCCAAAATAGGATCTAGGAAGTACAGCCAAGTGTTGAGTTGAACCACAGGTGGAGTGTGTCTCTGAACTCCATCTTTTGGCAAACCTATTTAGTTAGTACATATAGGACAATATTTGTGTGTACAATCAGTATAGTCCAGAAAGGACACAGAAGTGTGGATGAGTCTACCACAGAAACAAAACCCATTTGTGTAAGTCCGGTTTCCATGGTGATAAATGCTTATATAAGTCAGCTGGAAGAAGGGAGGTTTCTTTGGTTCATACTTTAAGAGGACTGATTCCATCAGAGTGGACTGGAGGCAAATCTTTTAATTTCCTAGTAAAACAGTTGTTCTTCTTTTAGTGGCCAGGAAACAAGGGGGTATGGTATGTTGGCATGCCAGGATTTTTGTTTCTCCTCTGTTTGTGATAACTAGGGTCACAGAAGTCAGGGATACCCAAGTTCAAAGCAGATCTTCCTCCTCTGTGACTGTTCCTTATGCCAAAAATGTCTGTGCACACTCTCCAGATGCAGAAAAGTGACTACTGATCTCATAAACAGTTTTTCACTCCAACCAAATGGACAATTGTGATGATGTGTCTACTCTGTAATAGGAGTAGTGCCAGACATAGGAGGAACTTTAACTTCTGGGACTGCTAAGACAAAGGCACCACTAGGTGAAGGGCTGTGTGAACTACAGAGTGAGCAATACCTTGTCATGCAATACCCTTCAAAAATAACCAAAGAGCTAAGGTTATATCTCATTGAAGAAATGCTTGACTAGCATTAGCAGGGCCTTAGTTTCAATCTAAATGAGATACACACCTGCAAATACACACACATACACGCACACAGACATATACATGTATGTACATAAAATATACACAGCCATATTCATAAATATATAGGCACACATGCATATTTGTGCAAAAATATAAAGACATATAAACAAATGTACACGTGTAAATATACCCATTACATTCACATATATACACATGCAAACACACATGCACACAAACAAGTATACAAACATACATATACACATATGCATATATACACAGCTACGTATTTATGCATATCCATACACATACATCTAAACACATATAAAACACACATATGCATGCACAAAAGCATACATGTATACATACATGCATATACACATATACACTCAACATGAATAAACATGTATATTCATATAAATACATACATATACAATAATACATACATATATACAAATATACAGATAAATACTTGCAATCACATGTACACACAACACACACACACACACACACACACACACACACACACAGGAAAGAGTAGGTAGTTTCATGAAATTCACTGATAGAAACTCTTCCCCAGCACCTAGTACAGTGACTCTGCTGACACTGAAAATGTTCATATTGAGTCCACAAGAAGGTAAGTCTCAGAATCACGGAACTGAAATTTTTCAGTCATACCACACCAGGACTAGGCTGTACTTGTCCAGGAGGACTGTGAAAGCTGCTATAGAAAAGAGCAGCTCTTAATCCGCCCATGCTCAGGCCAGTGGAGCAGATGAATCCATGACTTGTTGAAGGTTAGGACTGTTCATCACGCACATCCTAGAAGTGTACTTTCTGAGTCCTCATAGGATAGGGTTTGGCAGAAAATCCTGCCCAAGGAGACAACATGAGCATAGAAGTGGTGCCAGGGTAATGGCCTATTCAGGGGACATTAAAAATGGAAAAATGGAAAGTTAAACAATCTGTGCTTCCTTAAATATATTGACAAATTAAATGTCATTACAGTTCAAAGTTTTGAATGGTTCAATTGTAGTTACAGAAATAAAGCTTACAAAGCATAACCATGGAGGAACTACCATATTCCCAAGTGGGTTCTTGAGTAGGTTCCTGCAACTGTTTGCATGCTAGCTTGCTCATATTTCAATAAATATTCTACACTTCCACATGCTAGTACAAATGGAGAGTAGCAGGGTCTGGGTGATCATTTGATAGGCATTACATGACAAAGATGAGAGTACATGTGATTCGTAACTGCCTAGATCCCCATTCCTAATTGATTTACAATCTATTTTCAGATCCATAATGACAAAGTGTTACTATTTTTAAAGTAATTCTGCCGAAAACCTGTGTCTCCCAATGGACGCCGAGAACATCCTAGTGCATCCTCATCTTGCTGTGGCCTTGGGATCCTGCATAGCAGACATTCAGAAACAAACAAAAATATCTCATGGTGAACTGATGGAAGATCATAGATTTTGAAGAAAATTTCAAGCCTTTTTGTGATTAGTGGAAAAGGTTTATGTATTAGTGGAAAAGACAGGGGAGGGGGAAGCAATTAGAGCAGAAACATAAACAGGAAGGTTATCTTTCAGCATAATAAAACACCCTTTGTTTTCTGTTTCTGTTATTACAGGGCATTTATGGTCAATAGTGGAGAAAGAAAATTGGCTGAGGAAAAAAAAACAGTTTTAAAGGTATTAATAATAAAGAAAAAACAACTACGGTTTGTATTACACAGATAAAAATATAGAGCTGATCTAATACATGAAACAAATGAAAATAAAAATATCAGGCTCGTGTGGTGCTGAACACTTTTAATAACAGTATGCAGGAGTCATAGGCAGACAGATCTCTGTGATTCTGAGGGCAATCTGATCTATGTTGTGAATGCCAGGCCAGGCAGGGCTACACCGTGAAACCCTGTCTCAAATAGCAAAAAACCAGGACAAAACAACAACCACAACAAAAATGAAACAAAGAAAGAGAAAGAAAACATGAAGAGCAAGTAGCTCAAATGCTGGTGTTTCCCTTAGCAGAAGCCATCCTAACATGACTTGCTATGGTGCTACATTGAGGTGCTGGGACTGCCTCCAAGTCTTCTGAACAAAAATTCCCTTTAAATATGAAAGTAACTTCACAGTCTAATATAAATTATCAAGGATAATAAATGCACTATACATATTTCGTTAAATATTTAAATATTAACCATTTTTCTTATTTTCAACTTTTTAAATGTGGCTATAAAATATTTTAAATTTCGAATGTCTCATATTATATGATGATTCTATATTAACGGTAGAAAACATCCTCAAAACAATCTTCAGACCTCAATAATATAAATGCAATTCATCTACAAAGAAGATGCAAATGTCACTCTGTGACCCCATGTCACCATTTGCTGTAAGAATACTGTGTGTGCTTCTAGGGGATCATTGAGAGGATTATTTTTTCTGTCAACAAAAGCTACCTATACCATGGAAATGTCATTTCAAATAAGCTTCTTTGTCATGGGACATGGTAGGAGTGGTACTATATACATCTATATGTACATATGCATGTATATGTATATAGAATGCACACACACATAATGTATATTCACTTGTATAATATATATGTACTTATATAATATATAAAGAATATGTATAGTTTACATATATGTATGAGAGGAGATTTTTAAATTTAATAAAGACTAAATGTTTCTGCCATGGAAAATTCAGATACATTTACTAATACAAGCTGAAATCATATTTTAAGCTGCATCATTAATTTTACATTATAAGATAGATTTAGAAAGAATAAGAGTTATTTTTTTCTTCAGTAAAGTCCAATTTTATTGTTCTGACTAGTGAAAAATGATGGTTTTGCTTTTTTTGCAGTGGTGTCTTGAGCAGAGTTATAACGATCAGTCCCAGACGAGTGTACCAAAGGCTGTAGGCCATCACTGGGGACTGACTAAGCCTGGTTTTTATAACTGTTTAAGAACAAGAGAGGAGCTTTCATTTGTTTGCTGACTTCTCATAAAAGTAACTACAGGAAGACTAATGAGAAATTTAGACAAATTCATCAAGTACACATTTCAGAGCAGAGGCTATCATCCTCTGGCTCTTATTTTCTTTGTAACTGTACAAATAATTTTCATTTTCTCCTAATTCAACAAATGTTTATGGAACATTTCTTTGTCTGCCTTTCCCTGGACGAAAAAGACACCAATATGTTTCCTAATACTGAATTTTCTTTTGTACATAATTATAAGAGAACTTACAGAATATATCAAAAGATCAGGAAAGACACCCTAAAATAATACCACATCATCATCACACTCTGAGGTAGTGTTTGCAGAGAATTAGAATTTCAATAGAGGAAGGAGTTGGGTGAACAAGAATAATGGTATTGAAAACTACCAAGAATTCCATGTGTGTACTTCCATTTAATTGTCAAAGAATAAAACTACTTAGAAATTGAAAACAGCATATCAGTTTTAGATGACATAACATACACAGGAAAGAGCAAAGTCTTGATGTGTTAAGTGACTTATATAGAATCAGAGAGTTATCATTCAGAAAAGCTGAAGTCCCGGGTCAGTTGGCTTAGTTTCATTCTTATTACCAAATATTATTTTCTTATAGACACAGAGGATTACAAAGAGTGGATGGGTTTGGTTTGTTCTTGTTCCATGATCTTTTCATGAATATCAGTTACTTTTAGTGAAGAGATGCCTCTTTTTAGTGAAGGCAACAACTTTATCTGTGAGACTATTGTGGCACTGCACAGCAAGATATGAAGCTGCCCTGGGCCCTTTCATAGATCATGGCTTAAGTCAGGTTCCCTAGAGCACACAGAAGTGCTTTGAGCAGTTTTAACTTTGAGTGCATGTCAGCATGATGTACAGTGTCTTTGGTGTCAGTATATCATGGAGTAGAGGGGGTGTCATCTATGGATAGGAGCCTCTGTTCTCCTTTTTGGCACTGCCCTTTCCCCAAACAAGACATAGCTGTGTGGTTACAATCTCATACATGCTCTTTGCCCCTTCTTGAACTCATCTGTTATGAGTTAAGATATCCTAATTAAATTAATTTGAGCAGTTATTCTCTCAGTTGGTCCACACTTTGGAGATTATTTTTATGTGGGGAATTACTTTGTAAAATTATGAAAGAAATGAAAGATAAGGTTCTCCTATATGCGTTCTTTTAAACACCCCAAGCAATATAAGGCTTATACTAAGAGAACGCAGCTATCAAGAATTCCCAAAAGCCTTCTTTCAAGAGTCTGGTGAGCCATTCATTTCTAACAGCATAACTCGGGCAAGGTGCTGAACAGCCTTAGTGTTAGTTTCATTAGTACTAGAACTCAAACTATTTCAAAAATAGTATATCAGGAAATGATTGGGAGGATAACTGAGCAAATACTAAGAAAGCCACTGCTAGAATTTTGGCCCAATACATTATCATTTGGTATTGCATAGGCTGTAACCTAAGATATCTTAGGTAAATTTATAATTTGAACAGTTATCCTTTCAGTAACTGGAAAGGCTCCCAAGGAACTCATCTCTGAATTCACATTTCATGAGGCTGAAGAAATAATAAAGCTCACAAAATAATCCTGGAAGATGATCATCTAGTAATTCTCTTCTCTCATTCCACCCTCATGTTTTCCTCATTTCATTCATCCTTCTACCTAACCACTGTCCATTCATGAGTCATACTCACCCATCAACCCTCCCATGCAAACCATCCACTTACCCAACCATTCATCTTCTGCCCATCCACCCAGTCTTTCCATTATAAATTCGTTCATCAGTCCTAGCATTGATCTATAGACCCATCCTCTCCTTTCCTATCTATCCATCCACTCTTTTTTCCATTCTTCCTTCTATCTATCCATCCTTCCTTCCTTCCTTTCCAAACTCTGTATATATATGACAACACATGGGTTATACATGTTATATATGTGCTACATATAATGTGTTTTATATATATATATATATATATATATATATATATATATATATATAGTGCATATATATTATAGCATGTATGAGATTTTGGTTTTGCCCTCAGAGATTGTAGTAAAGTGTACTAAGGAATAGTTGGGTAGGTAAACTTAGAATTAACCAATGTTTTCCATGAATGATGTTCTTATTTGCCATGTAAAACAGTAAATGTTAAATTAGAGATACCACCACCTTAGTGATTTTTGTTAAATTAGTGACTAGTAGAAACTTACTCAGTGATAGGTTAATGAATTGAATATTTCAATCAGAAGTTATGAACAAATTAGAAGATTCTAGTACTTCTTTATCTAATGTTCAATTTTTATAGTCTAATTATTCTCATTCCCATAATAATCACCATGATATATTCCTAAAATGGAAATGGTATTTGTAACCTAGCCTACTAGCACCTTTCTTATGATTGCCCCTTTACTTCCTCCTGACTTTATCCACCTGGAAAGAAGTTGAATAATAAACACAGCACAATAATCTAAGTCAAAACATCACTAAAACACCAACTGTTTCTCTCAAGATGCATTCACAGGAATGAGCCAAGAATTTTTACTTACACAGTAAAGTCACCCTAACATCCCTTCCATGACTTTGTTTCTTTTTCAAGAGATGGGAAAAAAACAAAATCAAAATAAAAAATAAAAAAAAAAAACCAAACCACGGTACCACTCAGTACATAGTCCTGAAAAGAGCACTGATACATGTTTTCGAAGTGATGTTTGACTATGAGTCCTCAGTAATTAGAAATATTTAATGCAGGCAAACATCAGTAAATTAATATTGTTTTTTGCTTAAATCTTGTCATTTGCCAGAAAGGAAATGATATGTTAGGCATGTCCCACTCTTTCTCAGTATGATAGCAACTAAAGTGGCTTAAAATTGGATTCATTTATAAAACTGGACACTATTAATATCATTCCCTGCATGATAGTAATTCATTTTACTCTGCTTTGTCTCAGAAGCAGTAGGGGCTCCCTCCATTCCTTATATTATGTTTGCAGTCCTAATTAAGTATTCATTATAGAATACATATTTTTCATTTAAGACTGGATATCAAATATTTATGCACTGTATTCCACATGTTTACTATTAGGCAAATGTAGTTAGGAGACAACACTAGTACGCATGTATCGTCAACCTGTAAAATTAAGGTTTGGAAAGAACTCAGCTGGAGTGAAATCCAGTCTCCCTCAGGGTTCTTGTTTTACTAGAAGTGTACAAAACAAACTAAAATCCTAGATAAATGTAACTATACTGGTTCTACCATTGAGAATAATAAAATTGTATTCCCGAATCCAGTATTGAACAGAAATGTGGCTTGGGAAGCCGAGCGCTTGGTAGCTCAGGTATCCAAAATTCTTCATTCATGCTCAAATAAAAAAAAAAATCATGCAAAGTCTGTCTCCATTGGTTGTCTACATATTCCCCCACTTAAATTTGTCATCATTTCAATATATAACCAAAATAGATATTCCATATATCATAAGATTTTACTATTTTAATTAGTGACTAATGTTGCTCATTACAAAAATCATATTACATACACATGCATATACACACAAACTTTGAAGACTAAAAATAATTATGATTATGTAATGTCTAATCCCTAGAAGTCTACTCGTTAATAAAGAAGTATAGCATCCGAGTTAGATGTGTAGAGTATTTTCTCTTCTTGTAGTATCCAGAAATCCTGTTCTTAGCTAAGGAAATCTAGCAGTCCTTTCTTCTATCCAGAACTGAGGGTCATTTTCTTTTCAAAGACTTGCAATAATTATCCATTGAGCCCTTTAATCAGTTCCATTTGTAAATTTCAAGGTTTCCTAAGCTTGCCTTGCTCTCAAACACCTTGTGATTTCAAGTGAGTAAACCTGGGCAGTAGTGAGACCCTCTTTCTAAACAGCTGCTCTTGCCTTCACGTGTGCTGTCAGGCAATTCTCTCAGGAAAACCATTCCACTCCCTAGAAGAACCACTCTGATCTAATTCACAAAAGGTATGCCAACACTTGCAGGAAAGTCCCCCATGCACCAAAGGCTACTCGGCCCCATTTTTCACCTTCAGAGGTCTTGAATCACATCAGCTAGATTCCTTCTCTAGGGTCTTTGTGAAGATAGTGACATTACAAATTCCTCCTTTGACAAATTTCTCCCTAGGGGGACATTAGGGCTGCTGATGGGGAAAATGCATCTTCCAAAGATTAGAGCCACTCTGAATACTGAGCCCTCAAGGTTGGTAACTGTGTGGTGCCTTTTTGCACAGAGGACATATTAAGACTCAAATGGAAATTGTCAGCTGCAGGAAGGACTGTGAACAATTAATAAACACAAAGAATATGCTTCTTTTATATTTCCAATGTAAATTTGTTGTTTGTCACAGCAGAAAAACTTTGCTTTGATTATAAGCTACAAGTGTATTTTTAGTTTGATTATAAACTAAAAGTGTGTATATGATTCAAAAATATGTTTGATTCTTCTGGCTAGCATTTCCCATCAGGGAGCCAGGTTCAGCAAATATTTTCACATGCTAACTCCTCAAATCAGACAGGAGGTATTAGTAGACTAGAAATACAATAAGCTGAGAGAATAGAGGTTTGAGCAGAAGCTTAGTAAGAGATTTAGTAATTATTCTCAAGCAGAATGGTAAGGACCAGTATTGAATTGCCAGAGGCAAAGTACATAGTATCAAATATCAATTTCACATATGCAGAAAAATAATCAAATGTATATTACCCAGATTTATCTTAACAAATCTGGGTAATCTAAAAAAATATCTATTCACAAAACAGAGACAATTACCTTCACTTATCCTCTTATTTGGAGCATGAGAGCCCTATTAACACATTTGTTGAACAAAATATAATTGCAAAGAAGTACAAAGGTGGAATAGAGGAAAGGTTAAAAACCAGAAACAAGTCTGGGTGTACAGAGATATTACAGAAATTTGACTAGGGAGAAATGGAAAGAAATTGGAGAAATTTGGAGAGAAAGGTACTTGCCTCTCAGACCCTGGAAAAATAGTTCACAAAGTTATAAATAAGAAATTGTTCCTTAGTAAAATGAGATATATATTTTATTATAGAAAATGAATGTCAGATATTTTCCAAGAATAGATTCCACAATAAGCTAAAATGTCCTGTTGAAGCAAATGAAGGTGAAGCAGTGTCGGGTGTATTGAATAATGCACAATTATGGAGGGAATGTACTACATCATTCATTCATTCATTCATTCATTTATTCATACATGCTCTATGTGTGTGCACGTATGCATGCATGTATCTGTTTCTCTCTCTCTCCCTCTCTCTCTCTGTCTCCAACTCTCTTATATCATACACATACACACACAAACACACACCAACACACACACACACAAATGTCCTAAAAAATAAGTCATCTCACAAACCTTCCCCAAAATGATCACAGTGTTTTCTTTGTAGCCTCATTGGTTGACTTTAAACCTTTTCCTTTTACATTTGCTCTCTAATGTTTCTATAGAGAGATTGCTTTCATTATGCAGTCTTTGAACAAAATGTCCTTTCATTCTAGTGTTGATCTCCCTCCATTTCCCAGAACCCCTTCTCTTCCTTAAAACTTCCACTCTTAGTAGGTTCATTTGCACTCTTCTATCACATGAGTTCTACCTACATCTAATTCAACACCCTTTCCTTCTTAAGCTGCTGTTTCTGCTTTTCTGATCAATGTGTATACTCACACTCATATAATCTGCATGTTTGTGTGTATAACATTGAAAGCTAGGTCCTGAATACGAGAAAGAAGATATACTTTTCTGTGTCTTGATCCCCTAACATAATAATTTATAGATACATTTATTTTCCTGAAATTGTCATAATTTCATTTTCTTTGTGTAAAATTAACACTGTTCATAAATTCCATGTATACATTATCTATCCATGTGCTCATAGACAGCTAGTCCATTTCCGTGGTCTTGTTCTTGTGAATGGGGAACATTGAACCTGGATACGCAAATGCATTTTCAATAGGATATTGAGTCCTTTCAGAAGGACTACCCAGAAGTGGTACAGATGGATTATATGATAGTATTAGGGTTTTTTTGTAGAAAAGTTATCAAAGGAAAAGCATAGAGGCAAGGCAGACACTACTTTGGAGGATTCCACAGGCCAAGAATAAGAGAAAAAAAAGGAGAAGACCTGTGATTCTATGATGGTAGATTATTCTGTCATCGGTATGCAAAAGACTCATTGTCGATCTATCAATTAATATGGAAGGTTCAGAATGATTTCTGTGAGCATAGCTAAGCATTCTGTTGTGAGGGAACACACAAAGATAGATCTCACAGTATCTATTTAACATCCTCACCACCCTCCTCTATTCCTTTCTATGTATATTGTGCACTCAAATCACACACTTGATATTTCAATGAAGGTACCAGTTTCATTAAATTGAAAACAAGCAAAGAAAACACAGAAACTTTTCTTTTACTTTTACAAGGAAATTTAAGTGGTCCTTTGACTTAAAATATTTATTTTTAATTTTGTATGTTTGGTTGGTTTTGATTTTCAAGACTGGGTTTCACTGTGTTGCCCTTGCTGTCTTGAAACTTACTGTAGACCAGCTTAGCCTCAAATCCTGAGACCTCTCTCTCTCTCTTATTCTCTCTCTCCCTCTCCGTCTCCCCTTCTCTACCCCCACCCCCCCCTCTGCATAGTGTCCCCCTGTAATCAAGTCGATTAAAACAAAAGGAGTCGATGTGGTTCAGGCTTTAGATTCTTATAAGAGTCCAATAAGCAAGGTGATCAGAACACTTAGAGATGGACTCTGGTTCTTTGATGCTGCTCCTCACTTGCTTGCATTCTTTTATTTCTTAAGCAGCAAGCTACAGATTTTTTTCTTTTCCTATGATATTTAAACTCCATTTTGTAACTTGGTTAGGGACCCCTTTGTGTGAGTTGGATAACCACAGATATTGTTTCATACACTTGCTCAGAATCTATTTGTACTATGGGGACATCTGCAGTTCCTTCCCCATTCCATTCCCAGTCTTTATTTACCACACTGTTGTCTCTAAACAGCCATAACCTGGCTAACAGGTTTTTCGCTCATTTACTCTTCCTGACTGGTTCCATTGTATTATCTTTCACTCTTGTCTTTCTTGAAAAATATTCTCTATTCATAATGACTAAGTGTCTCCTCCAAATATTATCACCCTTCGAATCTTTCCTGTTGTCAGAGAGTGTGGTATTCTGAGAGTCAGAAAGAGGCTGCTGTTAATAAACAATGGGGAAATGTGGATTTCATTGTGTTGCAGAACTCATCAAATACTCAGAAAAACTACATTTTCTTGGAACAACACAAAATCTATTTCCCAGCATCTTTTAAACTTAATTCGGCAAGGACAGAAACAAAGGTCTTTACTTCCTTGTCTTGGTACAAAACAAGCTCTATGACATTCCTACACTCTAGTCCTTTTATGGCTTATGCTCAGTATTGCTTAAAGAATGTGATGGTAGGATGGCAGAGAATTTTATTGATTCTTTGAATCAGTATCTATGGGACAAAAGCCAAGCAACACAATCCAACTGACCACCAAAATATTAGCTACACATTATTGGGTTAAGTTGGGGTGGTTTGCTATTGTGTACTGCCTATACAGTACATACAAAAACAAGGAGCACACTCTGACAAAGGGTTTGAAATATCCTCAGAGATGTAATTTGCCTACAGGTGGAATTTAATTTACATCTATGCTTGTGCATATGTGTGCCTGTACATCACTGACCAGAAGCTCAGAATACACACCTTTAAAATAATTGTGACCTTAGAAGATTTTTCAGCTTGAAATCACTTTTTTTCTAAAATATCTTGAAGTTTATCCAAAACAGTTTTTCATTTCTTTTGGACTCAATATTTCTGAAGTTCTTTCAACCTAAGAACAAACTACAGGCTTCAGCAGACTGATTTTAAGTTCATCCAAACCATCTCTTTGTTGCCTTTGCCCCCTTCAAGAAAATTCTAGATGAAAGCATAAATCTGCCACATGAACTGATTTGCTGCACAGCAAGATAATTCTTTTAAGTAGTTTCTATTATAGGAAAATTAATTTCAAGGCACTTCATAGAGTTCTAGTAAAATCCTTCCGCTCCATAGGGGTCCGTGAGCAACATTAACTGTGCAGCCTTTGCTGGCTACGCCTCCTTATGACTTGGTGCACTGAAAGATGATTTTTTTCCAAAAAGAAATTAAGATGAGCTTTGTGAGAATGCATTATTTTTCCTCATCTCTGCATGAACATCTTAAGGAAACTGGTATTTGCTATAATTTTATAAAGGCAAAATATATTTCTTCCTTACATAAGTGAAGAGAAATGGTTTGCAAGGTAAAATTTGTGTGTGTGTGTGTGTGTGTGTGTGTGTGTGTATACATAGCATATCACTGAAATACATGAGGATTTTACTAAAAAATAAAAACAACAACAAAATAAACATAAGCTCAGGTGTGATTAATCTCCTTTCAAGTTTGAGTGATGGACAGCAAAGTAGATGCTATCATTTGGTCTTAATCCACCTTTCTTCATCTCTCAGGTATAAAGCATGACAATTTTCTCCGTGAATGTTATCCCTTACAGCCTATGTAATAGAGACCTGACCGCATTCATGTAGGCTAAAATGTCTTCTATGGGATGACTGTGTTATATCCAAGTGATTTTTTTCCTCTTTTTGAAAAATTTCCTGTCCTCAGTTTGCTTAAAACATCCCATTCTCTTAAAACATTGTTTTCTGATCTCTCCTTAACCCGTAGCGTCTGTGTATCCATCCTTCAGGGGAGGAGAGGCCCTTGGCCATATGAAGGTTCTGTGCCCCAGTGTAGGAGAATGACAGGGCTGATAAGTGGGAGAGGGTGGGGTGGCAGGCATGGGGAGGGGGGAGGCAACAAGCGTTTGTTCTTGTTGTTTTTGATTGTTCATTAAATATTATTTTAAAAAAAAGAAAAAAAAAAGAAATCCTTTGTCTTGTTCATGTATCTTCTCCAGTTTAGCTTCATTTGAAGTGAAGTCCCTTTTTTCTGGGTCATAGTATAATATGTATCAGAAATACTTCAAATGAACTATTCTATCCTGTAAACTGGGAGTTTCTTGGGTATTTTCTTTCCTTCAATAGCTTTGCAGAGCACTGGAATCTAGATGGTCCTTCAGTATGTGGTTACACTTTTTATATAGAGTTTGTTAGGCTATGCCTATTATTCAGGGATGGTACATTCAATTATATGATGAGTGTCAAGTATTCTGATCAAAGAGAAACAATATATGTAGGCAAGATATATATTTCTTAATATACCTTAGTAATTTTTGTAAGCTATACATTAATGACTTGAAGTGAACACACAAAATACTGCAGTGATTTATCCCATAATCAATAGTGGCAGACCCTAGCAGCAATCGTCCACTGGGATTGACTTTGAGAAGTTGCATGATAACAGATAGTCCCTCCTGTCCACAGTTGGCAAAGATGAAAAAAGGATATGCTGTGTGAGCTTTAAACATCAAATCCAAAGTTCTACAAGGTGTGTTGATTTTATTTCTTATAAGACATGGCGTAATAAATATCTCATTAAAATTTAGCATTTATAAGACATTTCTACACTCTTTATTTCATTTAATTTAGGTTCCAGAAACCACATTTCTCTCATATTTCACTGTCTCACCCCAGTCACTGAAGAGTAAAGTGAGAATAAGGCTTGTTGCTGCTATGGATAAACATGTAATGCTGCAAAGGCCTCACCTGGCTCCATCTGGACACAGAGCGCCACCTCTACAGAAGCAATGCCTAATATTTTCTTTATAGTCAACATTTTCTCATCTAACCTAGGCTTCTTTCAGTACCAAACTCCATTAAATTGTCCCATGTCAAAGACACCAAAAGTCCTGGTCAGATAAAATGAATATTTGTTTCATTTGAAGTTGGTACTGGTTTTACTCCTGGGTGTCTTTTGAGGTAAGAAGTTTCTAAATAGTAAGCTGGGCATTGGTGGCGCATGCCTTTAATCCTAGCACTTGGGAGGCACAGGCAGGTGGATTTCTGAGTTCAAGGCCAGCCTGGTTTACAGAGTGAGTTCCAGGATAGCCAGGGTTATACAGAGAAACCCTGTCTCAACTGTCCAGTCCCCCACAAAAAGAGAAGTTTCGAAATAGTACAGGCTATTGAAACATCATGATAATTTTTGACATGTGTAATAGATTTCATGGATATGGTCTATATACATAGTATATGCACATCTGTGTGTTTAATACGTCTATTATGTGTATTTGTGAAGGTAAAAGAAGGTGACAGGTTTTCTGCTCTCTCATTCTCTACCTTATTTCTTGAGATGAGTTTGTTTTCTGTACCCTGAGCTAAGTTGGCAAGTCATCCAACATCAGAAATCTTCATGTCTGTACCTTCCTCTGTCAATACAGACTATTTAAGTGGGGTGTTTGGGATTTGAACCCAGGGCTTTACTCTTATTCAGCAAGCACACTTAATAACTGAACCATTGTTCCATTTTATAAAATAATGAGCATGTATGTAGTGTTGGATAAATGAAAAGAAATATTTCAAAAGATCTGTTGGGCTAAGACACAAATACCTACCTTACATGTAGCTGGAAATATTTATTAATCAGAATTGTTTTGCCTCTGAAGAGTGCATCTGACAATCATGGAATGTATATCAAAATGGCTTTGCTCTATAGCAGGCTATTGATGCAGCCTTTGTTATCTTTTCAAAAGGCTGTGGGTCCACATTGACCCACTGAGAGCGCATCACCCGCCCAGCAGCCGCAGGATGTTCATAGATTTGTGAGTTCACTTGACTGAGTTTTTGATTTAAAGGCTTCTCTTGTTTACATGGCTTCTAAGAGTCTTTTCAACTTCAGATTTCATCTGTCTACATCTGATAACTCAAGAAGAGGGAAACATGTGACCTGAATTGGACATTGGCATTAGTCTGTTAATCTGCACAGGGAGATCGTGTCCACATCATTGCCACACTTTGTCTTTTCCTTCCAAAGTAATTGAGTCAGACAAAAAGAAATGTCTCCTCCTGTTTGTTGAATTGATTTCTGATTAGGTGTTTCAGTGGGTCCTACCACCTGCAAGTGTGTGTCTTCCCAGCATCTGTTGTCTGTTGAATGAAGATAATCTGATATTCTTCACAAGTTTTCAGCCCTCTTCCTTCCTCCTCTATCCACACATTCATTTTAGAAAAAAAAACACAACAAAATTTTGAAAGGATTAGCTTTCATACACGGGAAGGGAAAGAGGGAATGAGGCTTCCAACCTGAGCAACAAATACTAAACAAGAGAATAAATTCTCTTTATACCTACTTGATCCTTGAAGGACATTGATTGTCATTCTCCTGTTGAGAACAGAGTAAAATTTACTTGAAAATAAAAATTAATTATCTTAGCTACATAATTCTTCGTGTGATAGGCTGTGGTTTGAGTAATGGTCTCCATGTGTTAAAATAACAAAAACAAAAACAAAAACAAAACTTCAAGCCTAAACATGACCTGAACAAGAATGGAACCAATAGACACGCTAATTTCTAATGGGAAACATTCATTGAGGTCCCAAGCCTTGGAAAAGAGCGAAATGCAGCTAATACTGGGAGAGAGAGAATAGTCTTCCTCAAAGGACAGCACACAATTTAATTTTCCAATACCAAATAGTCAGCCCTGAAAACACATACATGTAAGTCATACTATAAAGACCAATCAGGTTGTATTTATGTATTTAGAAACCCACATATACATATATATTTACACACTTAAAAGAAATATGATACATATAAGGGGTTTTAGGGGGGAAAGGGGAAGAGTAATGATGTAATTATAATCATAAATATTGTATATATACACATTACATATAAATATATTGAAATAACCAACTAATTTGCATATAATTACATCGAGAAACTATTGTTTCTTAGTTTTCTTTAATTTTCCAATATTTTTGTATTTTTAGAATAGAATTTAAAAATATTTATTACCTATATTTCTGGTCCACATCTTATGCATTTCTTTTGTTTGTTTTGTTTTTAGAAGTTATTTATTTTTATGAATTAATTTATTTATTTACATCCCAAATGCTGCCCCCCACTGCCAGTTTCCCCCTCCCAGTGTCCTCCCTTCTCCTTTGAGACGTTCACCGCCCTTCTCCTGCCCCTCCCCAGGTTTTCCATATCCCTGGTACATCAAGTCTTTGCAGTATTAGGCACATCTTCTCCCACTAAAGACAGACAAGGCATCTTTGTTGTGGAACAGATCCCACACAGTAATGTTACAGCTTTAGGAATAGCCTTTGCTCCAGCTGTTAGGGGAACCACCTGGACATTGAGCTGCTACATATCTGCTGGGGAGGGCCTCAGTCTAGTCCTTGTATGCTCTTTGGTTGATGGTTCTGTCTTTGAGAGCCCTTAAGGTTCCAGGTTAGTTGACTTTGTTGGTCTTCCTGTGGAGTTTCTATCCCCTTTGTGGCCTTCAATCTGTCCTACCACTCTTCTATGAATGTCCTTTAGCTCTGTGCAATGTTTGGCTTTGGGTCTGTGCATTTTGTTCCAGTCAGCTTCTGAGTAAAGCCTCTCAGAGGACAGTTATGTTAGGCTCCTATATACAAGCATAACAGGGGATCATTAGTAGTGTCATGGAATGTTGCTTGCCCATGGGTTGTGTCTCAAGTTGATCTGATTATTGGTTGGCCATTCATTCTGTCTTTGTTCTATCTTTGTCCCTTTTAAACAGGACAAATTTTAAGTTGAAAGTTTTGTGGGTTGGTTGGTGTCCTTATCCACCACTGGGGAGGGTACTACCTGGCTACAGGTGGTGGCCTTTTTAGGTTACATGTCCCACTGTTATGCATCTTGGCTCTAGCTGCCTAAGAGCCTCCTACATCCAGGTCTATCAACTTCCTAGAGTTCAGCCCCATTCCCACCTTAGCAGCTGCAGATTTCCATTCATTTTCTTGGCCCTCTACCCTATCTCTCCCAACACCTGATCCTGACGTTTCTATTCCCTTGGCCATGACATCTCCCACCAAGTTTCCTCCCTCCCTCTGCTTCCTATGACTATTTTGTTCCCACTTCTAAGTGAGAGTCAAGCATCCTCACTTTTTCCTCCTCTCTTGTTTAATTTCTTTGAGTCTGTGGGATGTATCGTGGGTATTCATTATGGCTAATACTCACTTATCAGTGAGTACACAACATGCATATTCTTTTGAGTCTGTGTTCCTTCACTCAGAATGATATTTTCTAGATCCATCCATTTGCTCACAAACATGATATCCACATTTTTAACAACTGAATAGTATTCCATTGTGTTAGTGAACCACATTTTCTGTGTCCATTCTTCATTTAAAGGACATCTGCGCTATTCCCAGTTTCTGGTTATTATGAATAAGGCTGCTGTGAACATAGTAGAACATGTGTCCTGTGGTATGGTAGAACATCTCTTGGGTGTAGATCTAGGAGCAGTATATCTGGGTCTTCAGGTAAAATTATTTCTAACTTTATTTCTAATTTTCGGAGAAACCACCAGATTGAATTCTGTAGTGGTTGTACCTGTTTGCAATCCCACCAGCAATAGAGGACTCTTTCTCTTTCTCCACATCCTTGTCAACATATGTTATTTACTGATTTTTTTTTTAATCTTAGTCATTCTGAAAGAGAAAGAGTCCTCCATTCTTCTTCATGCAGACATCCAGTTAGACCAGCACCATTTGTTAAAGATGCTTTCTTTTATCCATTGTACAGTTTTGGCTTCTTTGTCAAAAATCAATTGTCCATACATGTGTAGGTTTATTTCTGTGTATTTGATTTGATTCAATTGTTCAATCTATCTGTACCTATACAAATACGAAGAAGATGTTTTTTTCACCTTTGATCTGTAGTGTAGCTTCAGATCCTGGGTGTTTTGTTTTTGCATACAAAATTGACAATTGTTCTTTCAAGGTCTGTGAAAAACTATGTTGTAATTTTGATGGGAATTGCATGGAAACTTTATATTGTTTTTGGTAAGATGGTATTTTCACATTTTTTAACCTACCTATTCATGATCAATCTAGATCTTCCAATCTTCTGTTATCTTTTTCAACTTCTGTCTTCAATGACTTAAACTTCTTGTCATACAGTTCCTGTTCTATTTCCTAGATTTTCCATCTTCAGGGTGTCTCAATTTGTGTTTCCTTATTGTTTCTACTTTCATTTTTAGGTCTTAGACAGTTTTATGCATTTCCTTCACCTGTTTGGTTTTACTTTGTATTTCTTTAAGGGATTTATTTGTTTCCTCTTTATTCTTTAAGAGCTTTTAAACTGATTATATTTTCCTGTGTTTCTTTAAGAATTTATTGTTATATTTTTAAAGGCCTCTATCATCTTCATGGAATGAGATTTAAGGTCACAGTCTTGCTCTTCAGGTATGTTAAGATAGCCAGGGTTTGCTGTAATAGGAGAACTGGGTTCTGATATTGCCATACTGTACTAGCATCTGTTGATTATGTTCTTATGCTTGCCTTTTACTATCTGGATGTCTCTGCTATGTCTGGACTGGTAGTCTCTAGATGTACCTGGTTGGTGCAGGTCTCCTGGAAGACAAGCAGAGCTGTGAAAGGGGAAGCTGTGTACTGATCAAAGATTGGAGGTGGTGGTATGGACTAAAAGGAAGATGGAGTTCCCATAGTGTGGGGCAGAGCTCACAACTACTGGGTACACTTGGGTCACAGCAGACACGATGATTGAGGCATTGGTGTCACACTTGAGTGTCCTGTGGTGTGGGGAAAAAGGTACCATTCTGTAATTGCATGTGGAAGTGTGCAGGCTGGGAAGAAGGTAGAGTTCCAATAGTGTGAAGCAGAGCTCAAAACTGCTGAGCTTGTTAGGGTCCCAGCAGTTGGAGAGGATTGTGTCATGGGTGTCTCACTTGCATGTCCTGCCTTCTGCACTGGAGCAAGTCTCTAGGAAGCCAGGCAGAGCTATGGGGTGGGGAGCTGTGTGCTAATTCATAAATGCAGGTGAAGGTGTGAATCAGAAGGGGGCATCATGTGTATTTCTAAAAATGTTCACAGAAGACTTTGGATATGAAGCACTGCTTTTGTTCTCATCAGGCAACACTATTATAGCCTCATTCTGCTTACAGAAATGCTTCTGAAATGTCAGCTGTGTTATAACATTAGTTGGTAGGAGACAAATTTCTAACATTAATATTAAGTAGACTTAGGTTGACCAATGCATAATAAAGTTGTGGGTAAGCTCCAGATCTTAATATGTGCCCTTGCTTGTTCTGTGTCTGTCAGTCCCTGTGTATATAAAATTATGAAATATGAATGTACTTGATTTTTTAATGATTATATTTACATTTTAAAAATGATGCAGTGAATATTCCTATAGGTGGTACCAGTATGGTTAACACGAAATTATTAGTATTTGTGGAAGGTGGTCTTGAAACTAATGTTTCTCCAAAAAAAAAGTGGTTATTTTCAGTGAGACCTAGATAAGAAAATGATAATGAAGCTAACCCTCTGACCCTCTGACCCTCTGACCACTCAAATGCTATCTTGTCAGGTATTCTGGTGAGTGACCCAGCAGCACTTTGATCCATTGAATAGTGACTAATGACAAGAAGCATATCCAAGTGGGATCTGCGGACAGACACAGAAAATGCAGTGGGTAGAATTGCTATAGTAATGTGCTTTGCAGGAAATAGTCGAGTGTCTTGTTTTCTCCATGATCTTTATTTCTTTCAGTCAGGTAATAGTTTGTGAGGGTTGAGCATGCACAAACCATGTGAGTATGCATATTGAACATAACAAAATCCCATTTCTTCTGACCAAAATGCTTGAACAAGTTAAAACACTCATAATGTGAACTTAGTCAGGGAGTATAGGAATTGTGTTCATAGAATAGTTCAGCTATGAAAATAATTCAACCTATTTTGGCCTCAATAACAAAATTGAAGCAATGAGCAGAAACTCTATCAAACTAACTTGGCTCTAGTACAACTACAATACATTCATCAGATGATTACACATCCCTTTCATAAGAACACAACACTATGGAACACATTTAGAGGTTTCCACACAGTACTTAGCTGTAGGATCATTTTATTAAGTGAAATGCAAATGGAAGCCATGATTTTTAACACAGGACCCCCCCCCCCCAGTGTTCCTTATAAAACAGGAATAGGAACTCAGAATTCCGACAGGTAATCCAGCTTTCTGAAATCAAGACCCTGATAACAGGGCTGGAGAGATTTTTGTGCAGTTAAAATCACTGGCTGCTCTTGGAGAAGATCTTGGTTACTTCTCTAGTGCCCACATGGTGGTTCAAAGACTACTCTGACTCCAGGTATAAATGGTCCAATGTTCCCTTCTATTCACGATGGGAAATTCATGGAGATTGTATACATACATACATACATGTAAGCAAATCATTCAGACAAAAACAGTAAAACTAAATAATTATTTTAAAAAGAATCCAATAAAATCATCTCAGGAACACCTTCAACCTGCCACTGAACCTTTGTTAAAAGAACTGCTTCTTAGACCACTGACCAACCTTTTTGATTTAGCTTTAGCTGTGGAGAAATCGCACATTATGTAACCATACATAGATTAATAACTGGTTGGACTGTTAAAGTTAAACCTATAAATCCATTCATTCTTAATTGTTGTCTTGCTTCTAACTTCATTGAATCAATACAAATGAATGTCTAATTAGGGGAATAAATGTAAAAAAACAGACACTGGTTTATTACATATATTTGGGACTGGAGTGTTGGGTACTATGGAATTACATATACATTTTACTCCCTCTTTGTCTTCCTGAAACACTAACAGTAAGTTCGATAGCAAGAGAATAAGAATGAGAAATCAAATGTGTCACTGAATAACTGGAAAATAAAATGGGAACTCTGAGTCAACAGTTCTGTTCCTAGTTTTACTGCATCACCTAGACACATAGTAGCTTTCCTCTTTAATTGGATTGCAGACTGGTTGTTTACCCCAGGGATTTGGACTGAAGGACTTCCCCTGGGTTAGAGGTGAGCACATCCTTCCCCTGATGCAGCTCAGTGAGACAGGAAAGTGGCATTTGGTTCCCCAGCTTGCAGATTCTGAATCTAACTATACCCTGTGTGAGGCAGAGTGGATGTTTCCTTTAATCACTCCTTATCAAACCACATGACGATTTATTGACATGTCTATCAGTGGTGATTTGGTATCCTGTCTTCCCTCTAAGTACTATGAGTCTACAACAGACCTCGGAATGTCCCTGATGGGAGTCACATGTGCCAGCAGCTTCTAATTACAAGACAGTTTCAGGTGTGTCATTGAGATTATAGTCAATAGAGTTGATGGTATAGGCTTTGTTTTTCTTTCATTTTAGAATATGACATTGACTTAGCTCTATAGACAAAGTATCAGGCCGAAGTCTCCAACTTTTCTACTTTTCCTGGATTTATTTTTATGTATTTCCGCCAAATACTTCCTAAAGACACGGGTTTTATGTGAATCCATGTATGTGGATATGGAATAATCTTTTGAACACATTATTGTATTGCTGAATAGCTACCTCCTATGTTTCTTTCATGTGTGTACATGTATATGTGTACATGTTCATATGTGTGTGTGTGTGTATGTGTATGGCATGCTTCTAGGAGTTACTTGTGTGATTAAAAGTTTGAATGCATATATGAACACATGCCTGTAAAGTTTACAAGAACTCTGTTATTTTTCGGTGCCATCCCACTTGTCTTTGAAATAGTTTATTTTATTGACCTGAAGCTTGTCCAGTAGTCTATGCTGGTAGACAAGTTAGCTTTAGGGATTTTCCTGCTTCAGCCTTCCATGAGCTGAGAAAAGAAGTTCTGAACATGACTTTCTGTTCACCCACCCTGTTCCACAGTCTGTACCACAATTCTGTGTAGTGTCAGCCTAGTCCTTGAGACATAATGGTAAAAGCCAAAATGAATGAATGTGGCCATAGTGAATGCCTAGTTATCAGGGCTTCCATTAACTTTGGCAAAGTGGATGTTGTTGCAATTGTTGAGCCCTTCACTGACCTAAACTACATGGTCTTCATGTTCCAGTATGCCTCTACCCATGACAAGTTTCATGGCATGGTCAGACTAAGAAAAGGAAACTTGACATCAACAGATCATCTCTGTTTTTCCAGGAGCAAGATCTGGCTATTTTCGTATCAACTTGATACAAGGTAGAGTTACCTGAAAGAATGGAACTTCAACTGAGAAATGCCTCCATAATGCCCACCTATATGCCATTTTCTTAGTTAGTGACTGATGGGCATGATCCCAAACCAGTTTGTGTATTGTCATTCCTGAGTTTTTAAGGGACTCCCAATAATTGAAGCAAGGGAATGTCTCTGACCCTTTGCCTGTCCTCAAGACCTCTTTTCTATTATTAGGTGGCCTTATCCAGCCTTCAAATGAGTTTTTTGTCCAGTTTTATTGTATTCTTTTAGGCAACGCTTAGTGGATATCCCTGTGAGACCTACTCTTATTTTTCTTGAAAGGAAACAGGAAGAGCTGCTCTACAAGGGAGGGGTCATAGGGAGAGGAACTGGGAAGGGTGATGTGAGGGGAAACTGTGGTTGCTATGTAATGTTTGAGAGAAGAATAAAAGTTTAAAAATGAAAAAGAAAGAAAGTTGAGCAAGCCATGTGGAGCAAGAAAGTAATCAGTACCCCTCCATGGCTTGTGCATCAGTTCCTTCTTCCAGGTTTCTGCCATGCTTGAGTTTCTGTCCTGACTTCCTTTGATTATAAAATGTGAAGTGAGAGCACATCTGAATAAGCCCTTTCTTTCCCTAACTGTTTTTTAGTCATGATGTTTTAGTAGAGGATTGCAAAGTCGAGCATCAATGGGAGGAGAGTCCCTTGGCCCTGTGAAGGTTCTGTGCCCCAGTGTAGGGGAATGTCAGGACCAATAAATGGGGAGAGGGTGGAGTGGCAAGCAAGGGGAGGGGGAGGCAACAAGGGTTTGTTCTTGTTCTTTTTTTTTTTTTTATGGAAGGGAAACTGGGAAAGGAGAAATCATATGGCATGTAAATAAAGAAAATATCTAATAAAAAAAGTAGAACCACTAACTAAGTTAAGTTGGTACCAGGATAGTGAGGTATTGTTGTAAGAGATCTGACCATGTATTTGGGGGAGAATTTTGGAGGGAGTTTGGAACTTTGGACTAGAATGCTTCTGTCCGAGCTTGGAAGTTTAGGATATTGAGGGAAATGTGGACCAGAGAAACCTGGCTTGTGAAGTTTCAGAGTGTCATTTAAAGATTTTATTGGGGTTATTTTTATTTTAAAATAAGATTATGTGGTTCTACCTAGATAAGATTGAAGAACAAAGCATGATGAGTTTTTGGTGAGAACATAACTCAGTTCAGCAATGGACTCCAGCAATCTTAGATATATCAATGCCATGTGGTGACCACCAAGAATAGCAGTAGTAGAGTGGAGCTAGCCAGAGTCTATAAGATAAACTGTATGTGCTGCAGAGGGCAGAGCTGGGGAAGTGACACAAACTCTTTGGAGGAATCCAGAAGATTACAAGTGAATCTCACATAACCAAACATTTAGCTGAAGTTTGATTTTCCTTTATTCAAATTGTGACTGTGCTCTATTCCTTCCTCTAGTAGTAAGAAAATATATAATTTGGTTTTGATTTGTTACAAGTCCATAAATAAGAGATTTTGAATTTTTCAAGGACTAGACTTTTAATGTATGAATTTATAAAGACTGTGGGTTGTTTAAAGTTATGTTATATTGTGATATTAATATTAACATGCCATCTTGAACATAAATTAGAAACAAAGGGTTATAATTGAAAAATGTTGTATCTGTGTGTCAAATTGACAAGGGGTCAGTTGTGTTAGCTAGTTTTATATCAATGTGACACAAGCTAGAGCTCTCTGAAAGGAGTGAAACTCAACTGAAAAATGCTTCCATTAGATACACTTGTAGGATACTTTATTAATTTGTATTTAATGTGGGAGGGCCCAGCCCACTGTGAGTGGTACAAGCTGTGGGCTGGTAATCCTGAGTTCTATAAGAAAGCAAGTTGAGCAAGCCCTGTGGAAAGAACCATTAAGCAGTAAGTCTCCATGGACTCTGTATCAGCTCCTGCTTCCAGGTACTATGATGATTGAGTTCCTGTCCTGACTTCCTTTTATGATGAACTGTGATGTGTAAGTGTAATTCAAATTAATCCCCCTCTCTCAAAGTTATTTTGGGCATGGTGTTTTTATCATACTAATGGTAAATTTAATTAAGGCATCCACCAATATCAAATAGGGGGAGATTGATGTCAAGAATGTAGTGAAGTCTAGTGGTGTCTTCATCAACATGGAGAAGGCTGGGGGCAAATTGAAGGATGGGTCCTAAAGGGTCATTATCTCTGGCTCTTCTGCTTATTATGCCCCAATGTGTGTGATGGGGGTGAACCATGAGAAGTGTGACTACTTACTCAATACTGTCAACAAGTACTACTTTGACACCCATCCATGACAACCTTGGCATTGTGGAAGGAGTCATGATCCTAGTCCATGTCATCACTATCACAAAAATGCCTGTGGATAGCTTTCTGAAAAGTGAAGCTGTTGTGTGTTCACCAAGGGGCTTCCCAGAACATCATTCATGGTTTTACTGGAGCTGCTAAGGCTGTGGGTATGTTCACTCCACAGCTGAACAGGAAGCTCATTGGCATGGTCTTCTATGTTCCTATCATGTGTCTGCCTAGGGTCGGGCATGCCACCTGGATAAAGTTACCAAATATGATATCAAGAAGTGGTGAAGCAGGAATCAGTGGGCCTGCTAAAGGGCATCGTATGCTATACTGAGGATCAGACTAGCTCCTTCAATTTGAATACTGATACTCACTCTTCCACACTTGAATCTGGGACTACAATTGCTCTCAATAACAATTTCGTAAAGCTCATTTCCTTGCTTTAACATTCCTTGTACAGCAATGGTTGCACCCAGAAGGTAGTAGACTGCATGGTATATATGGCTTCAAAACTGTAAAAGTCCTAAACTATCTACTCCAGCAACTGTACAAGAGGAAGAGAGAAGGAACTTGTTCCTGTCTGCTAAGGAGTTCCTGTCCCAACTTAGCCCACAACACTGAACATCCCATACCTAAGACTTCCTGGTGAAGGGCTGCTTACAGATTAGAACTGCTCTACTTCATCTTTAGATATAAAAAGTATCTTGCCAGGAGGCTACATTTTACAAGGTATGAGTCTTGTGTTGGTGGCAATCACTTATATACCTTCCTGGACACAATCTATGTTTTGCCTGTTGAAATGATAAGACAGGCAATGGGTCTTGTCCTAACTTGTATATTGAAGCTCCAACTGTGAATCCTATATGTCTATTCTTTTTATAAACTCAAGTGCATCTAATAATTTTGAATAATATTAGAGTGCCTAATATGGGAGAAGATACCAGAAAATTGTGTTCAATGATGGAAATTCGACCTAGGCTAAGTCCTAAGTAAATTTAAATTTTTTTTTTTTACAGAAAGAAGCATTATGTGGAGCAAAGTGAGGGGTCTTTATCTTTACAAAAATAAAGGAGACGGCGTAAGTGTCTAGTAGGAGACAACCTCTGCCTGACCACTGCCATAGTTTAATCATCTCTGCATCACACTTTCCTTGTTCTGATTTCAAGTCCTCCTTGTGCTAGATGAATGAACAGCTTTCCATTTGCTAAGCTTATTTTATGTAATAATAAAATAATCTTGATTCTTAATGTGAATTTTTTAAAAAAAGAAATTGATTTTTAGCTTCAGAAATCTCAATTAATTGAGACCACTTACAACTGCCTGGCAGCCTGAGATTTGAAAAACCCTCAGGCAAAAATATGCAGAAACATAGGAAAGCAGGGCAAAATTTATTCTTCCATCTCTGGGCAAAATCTTTCTCCTTGACCCACCCACTCAGTTCTGTCACTTTTCAAAATCAATTAATGATTACTTAAAATGTGTACAAACAGAGAGGGAAAAAATGAAAACCCCAAGGACAATGGAAACCTCTGGGTACTATTAGGACCCAAAGTTCAAGAGAAAATCTAAACTACATGAAACAAAGAGCAACAAATGGAGACTGAAGGTAGAATAAACAATCAAATCCTTTTACAATATGAAATACTGTCTGATTTGGATCAAATCAAATGGAAATGTCACTATTCTAGTTTTATGCTAGTACTGTGATAGAGTAATATAACCAAATGCAACTTAAGGGAAAACTATTTATTTTATTTATACTTTCAGATCACAGTCCATCATTGAGAAAATTCAGGGCACAAACACAGACAGAAAATGAAGCAGAAACCATGGAGAAATGTTGCTTATTGGCTATTATACATGCTTATACTCAGTTAGCTTTCATACACGATGGTCCATCTGCCTAGGGAATGATTCTCCCCACAGTGGGCCAGGAATTTCTACATTCATTAATAAACAGAAACTTCTCTAGAAACATACCCATGGGTTAGTTTAATGTGGAAAATTCTCAGTTGTGATTCACACCTTAGATAACTCTAAGTGGTGCCAAATGGAGAGTTAAAGTTAAATAAGAGAAGAACCTATGCAGGAAAGAACGTAGCAGGCAAAAAAACACTGCATATAAAACCTTTGGCTTTTCCTGTTCTTTCACACTTGTGTAATGCTATGTACCTAATCTCAATATTCAATGTATCGAGATTGTTGAGGACTTGATGACAGCAGAAGGATTTTCAGTATGTTCCCATGTTGTGACAAGGAAAACATGTTTTTTAAAGTGATGCATGTGGTTATTATAAAAACAATGTTCCTACAGAAGAAAAATACATTATAGAATATTTAGCATGCATCAGAAAATGGGCCAAATATTCTTGAAATAAAGCAATAAATATAACTGAGTTACTGAATAGAATAGAGACTATAAATGTATATTGTTTAACATTTATGAATGTAGTACATAAAAAAATAGAAAAATATCAGAAAGTAACAAGAAATATTTTCTCTATGACTTACAAGGTTAATGCTAGTACTGACACTCTAGCATCTTCAAAGGAATAGTATTTCATTGGAAGCAGAATCAGAAAGAAAAAAAATATCTGCAAGGTATAGCTCACATAAGAATGGGTCATAAGCAGAAGCAAAGAAACCCAGCATACTAGAGGGATTGCAAGCTCTTAAGATATATGAAATTCATAAAAGAATCTCCATCCTATTAAATTACAAAGGAAACTACTTCTGTCTTAGTTACTATTCAATTGCTGTCAACAGATGCCATGACCAAGACATCTCTTCTGAAAGAAAGCAGTTAATTGGAGGCTCGCTCCCAGTTTCCAAATGTTTGTTTAATCATGACCATCATAGCAGAAAACATGGTCTAAGGCATGGGCTGAAAGCTTACTTCCTGACCCACAGGGGTGGGCCTGGTATGGACTTTTGAGACTTCAAAGCCACCCTCAGTTACATACCTTCTCCACCAACTCTACCTCTCTTAATCTTTCCCTAACAATTCAGCAGAGCCTAAGCATTCACACAAATGAGCATATGAGCCTGTTCTCATTCAAACCACAGCAACATCATTTTAAGTAAGATGCCTACTACTCATTCATTTAAAATATCGTATCTTTACTGTCAAAAAGAATTGTTTGAGGAAATAAAACAGATCACTGCAAACACTCCCATTAGACCTTGTTTCTAACAAAAGTCATACCCATGTCATCTCCAGCCTCCACGGACCTTGACTGACTTTTATAATGGAGTGTCTCTGAAAGATGGTAGTTGTGTTTTCTTTCCATTTATGAGCCTTGTATATCTAGTTTAGCACTATGATTCTTCAAAGTGTTTTTCTGTATTTTTATTTGTAATAATTTCATAGTAATTCTATTTAACTTGGGGGATATTGGCAAAGATGTAGAGATAAGAGATTTTTTTTTCTAAAGCATAAAAGAATTTTTTAAAAGTTGGACAGATTATACACTTTTTAAAAAGTTAATGGAAAACAATCAACAAAGAAACTAATTCCAGAGAAACTGTTCCAGAAGCAGCAAGCCCAATAAACTGGCCAGTTGATTTTCTTGAAATCTCTGAGAGCATATACCAGATGAAAGACAATGAGGCACCTACTGCAAATATCCTTGATTAGTGTAGAAAGAAAGTTCTGCAGGGTATTAACATCAAATGCTCATCAGAGTGCTGGTTGTGTATTGAAGGAGGCATGTAAAACGAGTAGAAGCATGGTCTGGAATAAACAGTGTATAGTTCTCGCACAGGACAGAAGATAGTCTGTCTCCACTAGCTCATCCCAAGATGAGCTCCACTTAAAAAAATATTCAATTCCAGACAACAAGGGAATCAAAAGCAAAGAAACATGAATACATGTAGAAATGGAACACCCCATAGCAAAGTTCCGATATAACTATAGAAATATAGAAAGTATAACTATAACAAAGCTATCCACATCCCAAAATATTTAAAATCAGCATAGCTGGCAACCAATAAAATTGCACCATGAAACACCATACATAATGAGGAGAGGGCTGCAATAACAAAGATAAGCTCAAAACGGAAACATAAACATAGGCGAAAACTTGCACATTAAGGTATTGTTGCACATTAAGGTATTCAAAAGCTAAATGCAGATTTTCATAACTCAAGTCAATTATTTAGAGATGGAAATGTATATATCTGAGGTGAGAAGCTCATTGGATGGATCTTATGGTATAAGTTGTTAACAAAGAGAGAATTATTGGTATACATAAGGATATAATAGAAAGTGCCACAAATGAGTCATAGACCATTCTGTTTTGAAGTTCAGAGAACCCATGATATAGACTAGATGACTCCTTTGGCAGAACAGAAGTAGAGAGGAGGTAAGTTTTAAAAACTAATTACTGAATATTTTCCAAGTCTTATATATATATGCTATATAAGTATACACACATACTTATATATACATATACATACACACACACACACACACACACACATATATATATATGTATATAAGTATACAAGAATACATAAATCTCAATAAATGAGTATAATGATACCAAATAAACTACACATAATAGTGAATTTTAAAAATGTGACATGAAAATAAAATCTTCCATCAGGAAAAGTCCATGTTATATACAGAATATTGAAATGATGCTAATATATTTATTAACACTATAATGTAAAATTTCTACTAAGAAACCTTTAAAAAGCAAAAGATACTATAATAAGTAATAAAAAGTATAAAAATAGCCATGGCAACTATCAAAAATTGTAGAAAAAAGGAAAATAATTATATAATAATTATAGAGTAAATAATATATATCAAAATGTTCAAAAACTGATCATATGCTTGATCATATTGAAATTAGAGAGCCTAACATGAACAGCAGGAAAGCATAAATCTTTAAATTGGTTACAAAACCAAGAGCCAGTCTTATCCTGCCTAAAAATCATAATTAAAATGAGTTGAATAATTATAGAGGAAAAATAAATCCTGTGTTAATACTAACAAAAAGGAATCTAAAAGAGCCACATTAAATTCAGATCAATATAAAATGAAAAAACAAATGTTGAATAACACCAAATTCAATTGAGCAGATGAATGTGCAATTGATAAAACAGTGTATACTTCAAAACAGATTCAGAATTGAAAAGACTCACCAAATTTTACCAACTCAGATTCACCAATGAATCCAGAAGATAGCATACTGATAGAAACTCACACTCACCATGGGAACACAAAGATGTTTCACCATGCCAGACAAGGCATTTCAAGGCAACCAAGCGTCCTTTAATGATGGCTTTGTTTCATTGTGTTTTGCACAACTCCACATTAAGTAAGTATGAGTATCTTAATTTGAGTGTGCCTGCTACATGGGATCCTGCTGAATATGGGGTTGTGCTAAAAACTGGAAATGGTAATGTGTTTCAGCATGAACAACCTAAACCTAAATTCAAAACTAAATGAGAAATATCTGTGGTAGTGATCCTTCAATAGTCATCCAGGCTGTGTGCATGATATTTCACAGCAGCCACGATTATCAACCTCAGATTCTTGTTTTTACTACACAGAACAATACTCTTTGTAATGCTAGTATATACTGCCTAAGGAACTTGGGTTCAGGTTAGAAAATGCACACTAACTGCCGTGTTTTTTGTTCTACAACATATTCTACTCTTGTGAAATAATTATGGTTTAGTGATAGAAAAACGACTTTTATAATTTCCTGTTGCCTTGCTTTGGTATGTAAGTATCAGATTAGGCTATTTTTGAATCAATTAAGTTATAATATTTGGTTTTAAAAATTTGCGTTGAGTTTCTCACTAGAGTTTTGTCCAATGGCCATGTTGAGTAAATGATGTATATTTTATATACATATATATAATATTGTTCTGGATTTGAGCAACCATAAAGCTGAACTATTGATGAAATCAAAAAATTGTTGATAGTACACAATGTCTTGTACTATGAAATATTCAGCAAGGATTTAATTCCTTATGTCAAATAAATTACCATAATATATACAAATTTGATTTGTTCTTTAATAAATGATGAACATATGCACATATATATGTATAAGAAGTATTTTGAAAATTTCATCATGATTGATTTTCAATGCTGCTTGATTTACAGAATTGTTTTATACATCTACATACACAGGTTTATAAGTGGAAAATAGTTTAAGTCCTAAAATGGAACTGTCACTCAAAATGACCTCTGGGTGCAGTCAGGAGATATACTATAAAACAAAACAAAACAAAACGACAAAAATGAAACACACAAGTGAGGCTTCTGCTAAAGAATCAACAGTATATAGTTTCATTGTTCATGTCTACAACAATAAAGATGCATAAACCAGTAGTATAGCTATTTACTAATTTTATCAAGTATTAAGTAATACACATACTTGCATGAACTATACTCAAATGTGACTGGCCGTACAGGAGGATTACTAGCATCAGCATGGTCACAGACTTGAGTAATATACATGTTTGGCTTTAATACTTTAATGGCAAAATTTCTCAGGAGATAGCGATTTATTAGCACCATTATAATATCATATGATCATCTTTGCATCATTTTGTGAGAAAATAACAGTATGTAGATTTACCTGTATGCTAGTAAAATAAATTTTTTAGAATGTTCATCTCAATATATTTACATGAATACAGTATTTTCTGAATACCAATATTTATCAAACCAAGAGTAAATGTTTATCTCCTCAATATTATGAAGTATATAATACCTGGAAGAAATATCATATAAACTCATAATATCAGAATTATTATTTTCATAATTTGAGAAATGAGGCAATGATGTCACTTTTACTCAACAGAGAGATTCTGGCTTTTGCAATAAGACAAGAAAAATAAAATTTAAAATATGGGAAGAAACATGTTGAATTGTTCATTTGTTTGGAAAATGTAATAAAATCTACAAGTAAATCTAGTAAAAATAAGAAAGGTTTCAGGGATATGCAATACAGAATTCTTATTCAAAATCTATAATGGATCTGTTTGGCAGGAAGGTGAGAGCATATATTTAAACTTAAAAGTACTCCTAATTATGAAGTAATCAAATAAATTCAATACTAAGTTTAAACTGGAGAAGGACATGGGAGACTTATATCCTTAAAAAGTATAAAAAAATATAACTTAATAATGATATGCAGGCCATGAAAGTCACTGTTAAGATTTTTATCTTTCAGCCAGGCGGTGGTGGCACACACCTTTAATTCCAGCATTTGGGAGGCAGAGACAAGTGGATATCTGAGTTTGAGGCCAGCCTGGTCTACAGAGTGAGTTCCAGGACAGCCAAGGTTACTCAGAGAAACCTTGTCTCGAAAAATAAAAAAAAAAAAAAAAGATTTTTATCTTTCAGAGGACAAACTTGCTAATTTTATATAAAAGTGCAATCAATTTATCAAAATATATTTGGAAGAAGAAACAACATCTATGACCATAAATGAGATAATTTTAAGAATAATTATGAAGTCATAGTAATGGAAACAGTTGTACAGTATTTGTATAGCTCCAAGCACATAAATTGAACAGAATGGAGTTAAGAATTTCATGTTACATGTGTATAAACAGTTGAATTTACAAAATTATAGAACTCAGTTTTGTGAAAATCATGGCTTTTTCAACAAAAGTTTGTAAAGCAGATAGAAATCATTATGGGCTAAAGTTGAATAAAAGTCTTACAAAGACACCAAATCACAAATTATATAATAACAAATTAATAAATTAGATTTTATCAAAATCTAAGCTAGTCTTTCAAGTCACTATTAAGTAAATTAAAACACAAGATACAAGTAGCAATAAATATGTATAACTTCTGTTTCATGAATCCCTTTATATCTAGAATACAATAATTGAATATTAACAATATAAATGCTTAATTCAATACTGGAAGAATATCTAAACAATTAATTCACCAAAAAATGATATTCAATGGTTTTATAAGGAGAAGTTCAATACTACTGGTCACTACAGCAAATCTATGTGAAATTTGATGAAGTAAGGATCCAATATTGAAATAATTCTTGCTAAAATGACTAATCACATATATTTTTGATAAAGACTGGAAGAAAATAAATTCCTCTGACTGTTGAAGATCACTTTGAAAAAAAAAAAAGCAAAAAAGTGGTTGTTAGTTTCTTAAATAATTGAACTGCTAAGGAATTTTAATCCAGCATGGCTGCTCTGGCAAGGGATCACATCCAGAGAAATTCTCGGTCTGTGTGATCCAGCAGAAATGACACACTTTTAATCCCTTTGACTAGAATATTGACATGCCTTAGTACATACCTTTAATACCAAACAATGAAGCTAAATTTAGTTTATAGAAGGAAGCAACTATATTTGAAAGTATTATCTAATTAAGGGGCAACAAAGTGATGAATCAGAGAAAGAGCTAACAGGATGATTCAAATAGGACATGCCCAAATCTCATTAGATAGAGAGACAGAGACAGAGAGAGAGAGAAAGAGAGACAGAGAGAGAGAGAGAGAGAGAGAGAGAGAGAGAGAGAGA
>JADRCC010572431.1:4573-26499 GCA_019843855.1 Hylomyscus alleni | reverse complement strand
GTCTGATAGCAAGAATCATCAGGACCATCATAATTTAAATGATCACACAGAAGCATCCCCTCCCCTTGTGTCTAGACATACCTATCCCTTCTTCATCCCTTGTCATTCTGCAAGCCTGGCAGGTAGCCAGTAGGTACCTCAGCTATATCCCTGCCCTCTGCTTCCTAAGTTCCAAGGTCACAAGCTGGACTCAGTGACTGAGATTTCCTTTCTCAAACCTTCTTTGTAAGAAGCAAATCTCCCTAAGCACTTGAGGCCCAGCCCAGTCCAGCCTGCGGTCAGGAGCAACACTGCTTGGCTATGCATCACACACTGAGGACAGATGAAGGCGCTGGCTTCAGATCATGGAGGGATAATCAAGAGCATCCCCGTTCCCACTGTTCAGGTCTAAGAAGCCATCACTTCATGCCATCTGTCTTGATTTGCTTTGGAGTTCTCTGATTACTCAGAAATTCTTAGCAAGTTTAAGGCTATATTCAAATGCTCTGTGGCACACCTGATTGGTGTTTGTTATTTTCTTGCTGTTCAAAGAACCTAACTCACAAGGGAAAATAGCTCAATGAAGCCCATTCAATCATATCATTTCCAGCTTAATTCTCATAGCACTTTGGCCATAGAGAAAAATGAAATTGTGAAAACTCAAAGAAAACCGATGGACCTAGAAACTCTAGGAGGTAAAAATAACCTACACTCAGGAAAATCAGTAGTACATGTTCTTTCTCATATACAGGTCATAGGTTTTAACTTGTGTGTATGTGTGAATGTGTGTATATGAGCATGAATATAGGTCATAATCCAATAAATCGATCATGGGAAGTTTGGATATGGTGAGGAAGAAGAAGAGAGTAAATAATAATATGCTAAACAAAAGAAGAAAAAAGCTTAGTCTGAGTTGAAAGATACAAGGAAGGAGCAAAGGGCTGCGGGAGAAGAGAGGTGGGATCAATTAAAGCAATCGTGTTTTAAAATATCACAATGAAACCTAATGCTTATATGCCAGTTTAAAATATATATACATATACGTATTATATATAAAAGGTCATTGGCTGTAACCTGAGAAAATGTGTGCTTTTATAATCTATAAACAGTCATGCATTTGCTAATTGTTTAGCTAGTCTAAAAGTCCAAAAATGACTACATTGCCACAAAATGAAGAGTAAAGTTGTCTAGGCTGGAGATGTAATTTATTCATAAAGCATTACCATTGTCAACAAGACTGTATTTAAAATCACATGGGAGACACACCTAAGGGCACTTAAGATGGTGAAGCCTACCACATATGTATGTAGCATTACCTCTGAGGATAGAAAGGAAAGAAGGAAGGAAGAAAGGAAGGGAGGAAGGAAGGAAGAGGGATTGGTGCAAATCTAAGCACAGTTCAATATTTTCTATTCTGTCTTATCCTATTCATATTTCTTATGAGTACAATATTGATAAAGTTAAAGTTGTCTATGGTTCCTTTACAATCAAAGAATAGAGTAATTAATAAATAAATATTTACATATGCTTTATAGACCACATGTATAACATGCCATCTCTTTTCTTAACTTCATCATGCGCTTGTTTGGATGGCTGAATGGAAAAGTCTGCATACTCCAACAATACCAGTCAGTTAAAGAAAGAAAAAGCTCCCTGGGACCTGGGACCTGGGACCTGCTGGCCAAGCACTATCCATCCCTAAGCATTTGCTGTTTTGCTCCGTGGCTTGCCCAAACTGTGGCAAGAAAAGCCCAATGTCCGGGCCTTTAAGAGTGTTTGCGTAGGTTTTAACACTTGAAATCACAAGGGTGTTCTCTGCTTCTATGGACACCGCTGAGAGCCGAGAGCATGAAATGCTGAGGTCGGCAGTGTGGCGCACAGCCAGCTTCAACTCTACTCTCACCTCTGTTCTAAGTGTTCTATTATTTTCCATCTTAACTCCTCTGAGTTGGGGAATCTGAAGAGAGAGACATTTCCATCAGTGAAGCGTCTTTCATACACAAGGTGATACTCTGTAAGCTGCGGACTCAATTTTCATAAATATTTGACTTTTCTCTAATTTTTCTATCAAATATGATCATTTTGATCAGTTTTCTTTTTTAGAAATCATACCTTCATACCACTTACTCTATCTAAATGTTCTGATTTATAAATATTTATGTGCATAAACGGTGTTTTGAAGTGTTTAATTTTGCCCTATTCTATCCAGTTTTTCAGTTTCTAACTCATAAGACTAAAGTGGAATTTTTTAGTTTCTTTGGAGACTCAGTTGTGTCATGTGATGTTTTTCTGGAAACTGTCTTACAAGATTATGTTTTGCAGAGACAGACATGTGAGAGAATGTTGTGTTAAGACACATGGTGTTTTTCTGGAAGCTGACTGGACAGGCGGACATGTTACATTATGTCATGCTAGAGCAGATGTTTGAGAGACCCTGTGATGTTTGGGAAAGGTATAAGTATAACTCAACAGACAGTAAACAAGACTGTGGCACTTACTTGCCTTGCCACTCCTTGTTCCTCTTCGTTGGGCTTTGCTAACAACGCTGTGGCATTGGTTTGCCTTGCTTTCTTTGCTAATCATGTTTTGTCTTGACTTCATAAAAGAGAAAAGCACTAAAACATCTCTTGTGATATTTCCACAGCTTCTTGGTTCCACGGACTTGGGCCAAATCACTGAGCTTTGCAGTTCTTCTGGATCAAACTGTCTTCGCAGATTCGTGAATGGTTATCTCGGGTGTTAACTGGCCTGGGTGTCTCTGTCTGGTGCCTGCCTTCCGTGTCCCTGGTTGCCGCAGATCTCCTGAGATAGCTGTAGACTTTCAATTCTTTTCTTAAAAGACTTGAAGTTTAGGGTGGGGTGGGGACATCCTCTTGGAGTCGAGAGAGGAGGTGCGGGGGTGGGGAGGGGGAGGGGGAGACAGCGACTGGAGGAGGAGGTATAGGATGGGTAGATCATGAGGAGGAGTTTGGGGAGATGGGGGGATGGGATGGGTAGTGATTGGGAGGCAGACCAGGAGGGGTATGAATTCTGGACTGTAAAAAAGGATTAAAGAATAAAGATAAATTTTTAAAAAACACTGGAAGTTTTTAATCATACATGTCTTTCACTTGCTTGGTTAGAGTTAAAGCAAGATGTCTTCTATTGTTGGAGTTAACTGTGAAGGGTCGTTTCCCTGATTTCTCTCTCAGTCTACTTGCTGTTTGTATATAGGTATATAGCAAGTCTATTGATTTCTTGTTTTGAGTTAGTCTTGTACACAGCCACTCTTCTAAAAAGTGTTTATTGGCTGTAGGAGTTTCCTGGTGGGAATTTTAGGTTCACTTGTTATGTGGTCATATCATCTTCCTTTACCATCTCTGTCCCTTTGATCTCCTCCAGTTGTTCTATGCTCTAGCTAAAACCCCACGTTCTATATTGAGTAGATATGGAGAGAGCGGACAACCTTGTTTTGTTGCTGCGTTTACTGGAATTGCCTTGAATTGCTCTCCATTTAACTTGATGTTGGCTGTAGGCTTGCTGTAAACTCAGGCAGTATCTCATGAGACCCATCTGTTTGAGTTTGCTATAGCTGTTTAATGCTAGGATTGAATCTAGGTCTTTGTACATGTACTTACCACCTAGTACTTTATACTTACCCACAGCTCTGTATTCTGTGGTTTCAGCTTTCTTTTCTCATTGTAACATCTTTGATAATATGTCGGATTGCTCAAAACTCTAAGTTTTCTTTTTAAAGTTCCAAATTCTAGGTATCTGAGTCATACATTTTCCTCCTTTTTGTTTCTCTTTTTCTTGTGTGTACTGTTTTTGATGTTTGGGTTTATTGTTGTTGTTTGGGAAAGGATTTTATAAGGGAAGGGGAGTTGGAAATAAGATTTCACTCAACAGCCCATCTAGGCTGGCTTCTGTGATGGTTTGTATATGTTTGGTCCAGGGAGTGGCACTATTAGCAGGTGTGACCTTGTAGTAGGTATGTCACTGTTAACATGGGCTTAAGACCCTCATCCTAGCTGCCTGGAAGTGAATCTTCCATTAATAGCCTTCAGATGAAGATGTAGGACTTTCAGCTCCTCCAGCACCGTACCTGCCTAAATGCTGCCCTACTCCCATCTTGATGATGATGGACTGACCTTTGACCTGTAAACCAGTGCAATTAGATGTTGTCCTTTATAAGACTTGCCTTGGTCACAGTAGTAAAAACTAACTAAGACAGCTTCCAACTTGAGAATTCCTCCTACCATGTGCTCTTCAGTGCTGAGATTAAAAGTAAGACGTACCCTAACCCATACCCAGCTATCTTGTCTTGTTTCTTTTTCTTCTTCTTTCAATTGGACTCAATTATATTTAGCTCATTTTTATGTATTTTTTATGTTTGGCATATATTAAAGTTTACTTTGTGGCTAAAATACATGAAGCTATTCCAAAGGCCCTTAGGCGTGGTACAGAATCAGTTTTCTGTGCTACAGCCAAAGAAAATTTGTATGTGTTAACACAGCTGTTTATATCAGTCAAACCACCACTCCTCTTGTCCTGTCTTCCTATGTTGCTTTTATTTCATTTTGCTTTGCCCTGAGCCACTTCACTTGCCCCACAATTCTGAAGATATGGGTGGTGGGATGGGGGAGTTTACAATCCCTGGGAACAAATTCGCTCACTATTGGTTCTTGACAGTGCAGTGAATAGGTATGAGAAATACTAATATAGCTTCCTGAAATATGGGCTACACTGAGAAAGAAAAGTAATGTTTGACAATTTTTCTATTATTTATTAAACACATGTGTTAATTCATTCAAAATGACCTTTGATAATCTTTGTTTTTAAACTGCATGTTTTGGGATTTTCTTGAAGATACTACGTTTTTTTATAATTTCTGTATCTTTCTCACATTTGCTGTTTACTTTTTTTAAATCTGTGAAAAATTCCTGCATTTCTGACCTCTCTTCAGTCACTCTGGATGGTGTAATCTCATTTCCCTTCAGCTTGTTCACATGTAAGATCAAATGACGATGCAGTTCATCTTGTGTTTCTTTTGGTCATCGTTACTGAGTAAATGGAGAATTCAGTTCTCCTAAGATCCACATTAAACATCCATCCTTCACAGTAACTTGTGATCCAAGAGCCTAATTCTAAGTGACAAGTCTTGATCATTAATAATAATAATAATCATTAATAATAATAATGCTGCTTCTACGAGTTGTCTGTCTTTTATGATCATATCACATGATTAATATGTGACGTTACTTATACTGGAATATACATTTTATAAACTCCTTCATCAGTGTGTTACTATTATTCATATTAAAAGTGCACTTAATTGGTTTGCCCATGAGCACCTAAAAACAATGAAAACAAGACTCTCAAATATTTTCTTGAACAGTTTGTAGAATTATGTAAATCCATAGATTGAAATACTTATTCAGAACCATATCTCTGTATCCATGCATGCTTGCTTGTCTAAGGTTGGATGCATTTTCATTATTAAAGCTGCTTGCTTTTAGGTATAGTAACACTGACCTCAATATCACCTTGACATACCAGGCAAAAGCAACTGTCAATTGAGGAGTTGTCTCCATCAGATTGGCCTGTAGGCAAATCTGTCAGACATTTTCTTGATTGCTGCTAATAGATGGAGGAGAGCCTAGCTCACTATAGGTGGTGCTACTCCTGGGCTGGTGGACCTGGGTTGTTATAAGGGCTAGCCGTGGCGAAGTAGAATGAGCCATCACCCACTATGGTTATTGCTTAATTTCTTACCTCCAGGTTCCTAATCTGGAATTCCTATCCTGATTCCCCTGAGTGATGGAGTGTAACATAGAAGCTGAAATAAACCCCTTCCTCCTGAATTCCCTTTGATCCTGTTCTTTATCATAGCCAGAGAAAGCAAACTAGAACAGGTGTTTTTAATTTTTATTGAAAGTAAATAAGATATTTTTTAATAGTTGCTGGTAATATCTTCAGCTTTATTCCAATCAGTGGACTCTGGCTTCTCTTCATTAATAGTCATCATCACATGAAGAAATTAGACTCTAATACTCAAAAACCTTTCCTTAAGACAATATACAGCTTCTGAATTTTTTCATAATGTTCATTAATTGGGGATTTTAACTTACCTAAAATATATTCAGTGGACTTTACGATTAAATAACTTTTTGAGACTAATTCTTTCATAAGATGGAGTTGTTAGTCCTTCTTGTCACCTGAATTTATGTTCTGGACATTCTATCGTAGAATCATCAGAGAAAAGAAGATCCGTTCTTTCCTCACTAGAAATGTGACCGATATGTTTGTCATTGATTCATATCAGCAGATGGGACCACCACAGTGTTGCTAAGTGAGGTAAGCTGCACACTTGACTGACAGAATACTGGCAGTCAGATTGTAATGTTACGGCAATGACATTTGCTGAAAGGGTGATAAAGTAAGATGTTTCACAACAAATGGCATGCCTTTAAAACTGGAACACATCAAACTTAAGTTGTCTTATTTTAGGCACACCAGGGTGGTTGTAATGTAAAGCATTAGTAGCAGTCAACCGAGTATATGCCAATTAAAGTTGAGAGTTTGCATGCGTTCTCTGTAGGTGTCACCATTGCTTTGTACAATTCTTCTGCCAGGAGCTGCCTTTTCATTAGGCCACAGGATGTATCTTTTATGCTAAATCCAAGTACAAAAATCAGAAGTGTGATCTAAATATGAGATGTCTCCTGGATTATTCCTTTGAAAATAACACATTGTATTTGAATGATTATATTTCTGTTTGTGATAATATGGATATTTATGTTTCTTCTCTAGGAATAAGTGAATCATTTAAGGTCTTTATACAGCATTGTGTGAATCAAAAAGTGAGATGCTTTGAAAATGTATCCATCGAGATTCACAGAGCCTGATTCTACCTGGCACGCTTACTTGCCAGCGATTCTGCATGAGTTGTTGCTGAGAGAAAATTACCATGCCATCTTATGAGGTGGTTTAGATTACCAAGCCCTGAGCAGTGTGATCAACACAGTTCAAATTAATTATATGCTGACTTCCTATTGGACAGAATTGCTAGAATTCCATCGAGGGAGGCCTGTTTTAAAAGAGAAAGGGGGGCTCACATTAACAGGGCATGTATGCTTAGGTCAATGTGCTGTTCATAATCATGAGACACTCATTAAATTAAGTTCTATCACTTTTTGAATTTAACAAACGTGAAAGCTCCGTGGTGAGGAATGTGTCTGTGCTTGTGCTGCTCTCACTGTTTGCATGGCAGGCCGCAGGAACATGCTGGGAGTTTTGTGGAGACATGATGCTTTTAAATGGTGCAGTCATGAAACCCAGATTACATGATTTTATAATTCCAGTGGTAGTATATTATAAATTTAAAATAGTGACTATACTTTGAAACATTACAGAGAAAAATTTAGTGTCATGTGTATTTATTTATACTGGAAAGCATTCAATGAAAGATAAAAAGAACACAATACTCACGCATGCATGCACATATTCACATATACACACAGGCAAATATATGCACATACATCCACACATGCACACTCATGCACACACACATGCATGCATGTATGCATGCACATACACACATGCACACACATGCCTTCACACATGCACACATGTATGGACACACCACATGTGCACACACACTTTCTGTTTACTTGGTTGCTTTATGTGGTACTCTTCTAGCTAGCAAAGTCACTAACTTCCTTTATATATAATCATGTGATTTAATGTTAGTAAATACTACTAATTTCTTCAGCAAATTATGCCAAAATAATCTTTGATCTATTTTGCAAAGAGTATTTTTAGGTAGACACTCTTTAGAATGTGCAAAATCTGGTACTTCAGGTGTGGAGGAAAAAAAGCAACAGCAGTTTCTCTTAAATACCACACAACATATGCACTCTCACATGCACCTGTCGCAGGTGCTTGGAAAAGAAAAGAAAGAAGTCAAAAATGTACAATTTTTTCCAAAACAAAGTCTTGTAAGCTACCCTTGAATATTTTCTTACAAAAATGTAAAGTAAAATAAGACCTTCAACATATTGACACAGGCTACCCAGAGATGCCACCACATGCTGCCCCTGGCCAAGAAGAAGGTATTTAGACAGAGGTAATGACAAAATCACAAGTTGTAGATCAAAATTCCCTCCAAAACTATTTTTCAAGTATTATTATTATTATTAATATCATCATCATCATTTCTGTATGTGTTTCCATGTGGGAGCATGTTTACGTGAAGGGGTAAGTGTGAACATATGTATACATGGGTAGAGATATCCAGTGTCTTCCTCAGTCTCCCTCTCCCTCCCTTTCTTATCCCTCACCCCCTCTCCTTCCCTCCCTCTATCCTTCCCTCTCCCTCTCCCTCTCCCTCTCTCTCTGTCTCTCTATATCTGTCTCTGTCTGTCTATCTGTCTGTCTGTCTGTGTGTGTGTGTGTGTGTGTGTGTATGTGTGTGCATATGCGGGTGTGTGTGTGTGTGTGTGTATGTGTGTTCGTTTTGAGTCAAGGTCTCTCATTGGTGGGAAAGGCCACTGATCCACTAGACTGTCTGACTTGCAAACTTCAAAGACCCCCCTGTTGTGCATCTCTAGAGCTAGGATTAGAGTGAGTCATGAGCCACTACCCAGGTTCTTGGGATCTTAACTCAGGCCCTACTGTTTGTTCTGCAAGCATTTTATCATCCCATCTCCCACCCTCCAGTTTCAGTTGGTTGACCAATCAGGATTCTATATATTTACAGAGTACAATGCAAAGCTTTATGTATGTGTATGTCATAGAATGAGCAGAATTGGACTACTTAACAATGTGTCATCTCAAATTCATCTCTTTGGGGGGATATGGAAAGCAAACTGTTATCTGTGCTATTCTGAAACGCACAATGAATTATTACTGTTGCTGTCACAGCAGAATGTATTCCTGCTCTAACTGTAACTTTATGTCTGCTCACCAATGTCTCCCCTGCCCTCCATCACACCTCAAGTAGCCCCATAAATGACTTCTATGTCTATGAGCTGGATATCTTTGGATTCACCATCCAAATGAGATCACAGGCATAGCAATGTCTCTTCTCCAAATCTTCCTTTGCCAATTTTGAGTGCCCTTTTTTTTTTTTTTTTTGAGACAGGGTTTCTCTGTGTAGCCTTGGCTGTCCTAGAACTCACTCTGTAGACTAGGTTGGCCTTGCACTCAGAAATCTGCCTGCCTCTGCCACCCAAGTGCTGGGATTAAAGGTGTGCACCACCACCACCCAGCTTTGAGTGCTTTTCAAATGAAAGACATTCTCTGATGCTTTCGAGTCCAAAGGTCTTTTAGATGTCAGTAGATGATGACAAATGTGTTGGATAATTTGAATCACTGAGAAACACAGAATCAGACTGAGATATAACCTATGATTTATTCACCTAATTCACCTAAAGCTTTGTGACTGGAACTCACATAAAGACTGACCATTTCTCTTCCAAGCAACAGATCTTTTTGTTGAATAAATTCACCAATTAAACTGATTTGTTTTCAAGTTCTGCCTCTCATAAGTGGAAGCTATTGCTGAGAGTTGCATAGTGACTTTATTTCATGATCATACAATCTTTTCTTCAGCACAAATATACCTTGAGGGTAGTCATACTTCTTTGTATCCTTTCATTTGATTATACTTATTCCAGTTGTTCATAATAGTAAACACATCCATAATACTAACAAGGTGGCTTAGTGGATAAAAGTACTTGCCACCAAAGCCTGACATCTTAGATTTAATCCCTGGGACCCACATGATCCCCCACGAAGGGAAACAATTACTGCAAGTTGTCCTCTAACCTTCACAGACTATGATATGCATGTGCTACCAACAAGCACAGAATATAAGTGTATAAAAATACAAAAATTGTAAAAAAAATACCCATGTCATTCTCAAAAGATTCTGTTTCAATGGCTATTTATATAATTACTACAGAGATAATGCTAACAAGAAAAATACAGCATTCTCAGACTGTTCTTCTATGAAAAAAAAGATAAACTATGCAAAGGTTCTATTTATAGATTGTTCTTTAAGTCTGACAGGGCTATGATTTAAATTAAAACCTCCGTTCTCTCTGCCCAACTGGTGCATTACTGCTCCAGGTTGCATCGTGTGGACGCTGACTCCACTTAGTCCAGAAAGGGTTCAGTTTAAACTTAGGAACCGTTGCCAGAGTTACAAAGTCACTGTTGCTAATGACCATTTTCTCTTCACTTTCAAAAGCCATTTGACTCATCCCCAAACCAGTGTGCAGTGGTTTCAGGCCTTCCATATCACTGCAGATACAAAGTTGTTCTGCTTTCTCTCTTTTGCCTTATCGGAAAAGAACATCTGAGGGAGTTCTGCCTAAAGAGAGCGTCCAAATACTGGCTGAAGTCTTTAGACACTGAAGTTGGCAGAAAATACACTGAATGTAGACCTTTTACATCAACCTCTCTGTCTGGAAAACTTAAAACACAGTCATACATCAAACTTTATGTATTGTTTTACTTGAGTTTATAATCATGAATTATTTAACTTGAGATTTGGATATTATCAAATTGTTAGAAGAAAACAAAATCATATGACTGTGTGTAATCGAGTATTGTTCTATCTGTGAGGTGGGAAAAAAGAGAATAATATTTCTGTTGCTGCTGGATATTTTATGGCTGCTGATAATTAAACAATAATTTTCTAACTAACCACAGGGGGAAAGGCACTGGTTATATGTTCTCTGGCAAAGAGGCCCTGGCTTGTAAGGCCATATGCAAAACATTTATTTCCCTGTCTTTTCATAAAGAATTCCAGAATTAATTTGTAATTTAATACAAATCAACAGTGATTTTTCAAAATGTAATGTGGATATGTATACATTTGTGTATGTTTGTGTCTTTATCTTTCATGTGTGTGTCTGTCATCTCTCCCCCTCTCTCTCTCTCTCCCTCTCTCTCTCTCTCACTCTCTCTCTCTCTCTAAATATACATATGTGGTGTGTGTCTGTGTCCGTGTCTATATGCATTAAATGGTTCTCTCCACCCTAAACACCATAACAGCTTTGAGTGAAAAAAATAAAACAAAACAAAACAAGACAAAAAACTTCCCATCTAAACTAGAAAAGCAAATATTGCAATGAAAATACTAATAATGTGAACATTACCATGCACCAATATGGCAGGTGCATCGTCTCTAGATAAAAACAAAAGGATTCCACCCATCGTTTTCACCTTGCTTATGAAAATAATGATACAATGTTATGTGGCAGGATTTTCTCTGTCCAATTACATTAGGGTAGTGGGAGGCCTGTGGTTGAACAGGGAAAAGGGAGGCGGAGCTAAGAGTTGCAGAGACAGGGAATGTCTCTAGGTAGCAGGGAGAAAGGATGATGGCGGTGGACTTGGTGGATGTGGATTAGCGTGGCTGTGACCAGCCACAGGTTGTTATGATATCATAAAGGTTAGAATATTGAATAATTTGTCTAATCTAGGTGGGAAGCTTCTATCATCAGTTGGTTCTGAAATTATTGTATTGGCATCTTGTATATTGAGAACTTATTGATAAGTAAATCTGATTGGTTAACTATAAGCACTGAGTCTTGTTTTTTACCAGGTTACTGGATATTGTGTTATCAAACCATGAGTATGGCAATCTATTTGGTTATTGGAATGTGGAACAGAGCTGGTGGGACCCCAGCAGGACCCCGGTGGGACCCCGCTGGGACATAGTGTTGCGGCCCACTGGTACTAGAGGGGAACATGGCCCAACGATGCTAGAGAGTTAGCAGGTTGAGAGAAGCAAGAGTGCAGAGAGTTGGCAGGTTCATTTTCTCATATTTCCTGCAGCAATGTTGTACTGATTAGTGTCAGTTAATGTAATGCAAAAAGCTCCATGAGAAGCCCATGTGAGATTTCAGTTTGCAGGGCTGAAAAACAGAAGGTTGAATTCTTTTCATTTACTATCTTAATAAAAGCAAAATATCCTATCAGTTAAGCATTGTAACTTAACTAACTTAATAGTAGAACCTCCATGTGTAAATGAAAATTAGTGAGGTATAAACTAGTAGGATCTCACATCACACCTCAGTGGTGTTGATGTTCAGCCTTTCTTTTTTCTTTTTTTTAATTTTTATTGCATTATGATGAGAAAAGTTTCATTATTTCAATTTATCTGAATTTGTTAACATTTAAAAACATATTTTAAGTAAATAGAATTAAATCATATTCTTGTTTCCCTTTTGTACCCCAACTCCTCCAAGAGAGCCTCCTTCAATACCTACAATATCTTTTTTGTCATATTCCTTAAAATTTATAAAATATTATAACAATAAAAATAAGTATTATAAAAGTTGTTTGATATAAAACAACAGTTTAACAGTCTTATGTAGATGCTTGTCTACAGCAATAGTGAAAATACATTTTTCTCAATATAAATTTTAAATAATTCCAAACATTAACTGTATATTTCAAAATAATAGATCACTACTAGTATTTTCTTAAATGAACATAAATATATAAAGTCTTTTTGTTTGTTTGTTTTCTATTAGAGTTTAAAATCTTGGCTCTTACTGTGGTATAAGCCCTAAATAACAATTTTTAGACATTGGAGTTCATTGTAATAAGGCTGTACTTCAATGACCCTCACATCACCAAAGGATTTTACTTCCAAGGTAGCTAAGCTGAGAGTTGACAGTTCTGCTGCATCAAGAGACAAATTGTAGGCATGAATTTTGGATACAGACTTCCTGCTATGGTCAAAGCTATTTGACTTGAGTGAGTGACTATTCTCAGCCCACAGAGAACAGGTTACATTCATCTAAGAAATGGTGTATGTATTAAGATGGTGTATCCATAAAGCCATTCACCAACTGTTTCAATGAACAATGGTTCTGCTTGGAGGGTGGCACAGACATTAGGTGAGGGTAAGAATCTGGTTCATTAGCTGTGATAATTTGGAAAAGCATTGTCTCAGAGAAAGAGTAACTTATAAAGTCCTCTTCTTCAAGCTTGATACGAGAGTTACAAACATTAAGCAAAGCATTCAGTCTCACTCTTTGTTGTTCTCTTACAAGCAACCTCCCTAGTTAATCCTCTGTTTCTTTTGGGTATATACATACTTTTGAAATATATAAGCTGTTCTGAAAACCATAATATAGTGTAAACAATGAAATAAACAATATTACTAATAGAGAGGCTGAGATAGGAGAAGCAAGATTTCAAGCCCCTTACATTGTACACAGCCAGACACTGTCACAAACAAACAAGTTGAAAGTATATATAGATTGTACAATATTGGACCTATTTCTCCAATTACCAAATTTGAGAGACCATTGGATGACCATCAACAAATTTCTTTTTTTTTAAAGATGTATTTATTTATTATATGTAAGTACACTGTAGCTGTCTTCAGACACTCCAGAAGAGGGAGTCAGATCTTGTTATGGGTGGTTGTGAGCCACCATGTGGTTGCTGGGATTTGAACTCAGGACCTTCAGAAGAGCAGCCAGTGCTCTTAGCCGCTGAGCCATCTCGCCAGCCCCCTGCTTTGTGCTGAGAGAACATGGTAGTTTACTGAACTTGACCTGTACAAGACTGATTCTTTGTAATTTTAGGGTTAAATCAGGTGGTTAATTTAAAGATGAACTTTCAATGTTGCCTTTACATCACATTACAGTATCACTTCTTTGAGAAGGGTAATAGAAGCACTAATTCATAGTAAAAATCTTGTTTTTAGCTTTGAAAAAAAAACCAAATTTCTAATTCCTCATAGTTTTGGATTTCAATCGATTAGGATATGTTAGTAATATTAATTTTCATATTAAGATATTAAGAAAAGGTAATTGTCACTTCCTGTTGTTTTTGTTGTAAGAGGTGGAATTAGGTTTGTGTGGATTTGTTGAAAGATTACTTTCTTGCTTCTTCTAGGGTGTAGTTTTGCTCCTTATGTTGATGTTTTCCATCTATTATCCTTTGAAGGGCTGGATTTGTGGAAAGATACTGTGTAAATTTGGTTTTGTCATGGAATATCTTGTTTTCTCCATCTATGGTAATTGAGGGTTTTGCTAGGTATAGTAGCCTGGGCTGGCATTTGTGTTTTTGTAGGGTTTGTATGACATCTGCCCAGGATCTTCTAGCTTTCATAGTCTCTGGTGAGAAGTCTGGTGTAATTCTGATAGGCCTGCCTTTATATGTTACTTGAACTTTTTCCCTTACTGCTTTTAAAATTCTTTCTTTGTTTAGTGCACTTGGTGTTTTTATTATTATGTGACTGGAGGAATTTCTTTTCTGGTCAGGTCTATTTGGAGTTCTGTAGGCTTCTTGTATGTTCATGGGCATCTCTTTCTTTAGGTTAGGCAAGTTTTCTTCTATAATTTTGTTGAAGATATTTACTAGCCCATTACATTGGGAATCTGCACTCTCTTCTATACCTATTATCCTTAGGTTTTGCCTTCTCATTGTGTCCTGGATTTCCTGGATGTTTTGGGTTAGGAGCTTTTTGATTTTTGCATTTTCTTTGACTGTTGTGTCAATATTGTCTATGGTGTCTTCTGTCCCTGAGATTCTCTCTTCTATCTCTTGTATTCTGTTGGTGATGTTTGCATCTATGACTCCTGATTTCTTTCCTAGGTTCTGTATCTCCAGGGTTGTCTCTCTTTCTGATTTCTTTATTGTTTCTATTTCCATTTTTAGATTCTGGATGGTTTTGCTCATTTCCTTCACCTGTTTGATTGTGTTTTCCTGTAGTTCTTTAAGGGATTTTTGTGTTTCCTCTTGAAGGGCTTCTAGCTGTTTACCTGTCTTCTCCTGTATTTCTTTGAAGGTGCTATTTATGTATTTCTTAAAGACCTGTATCATCACCATGAGAAGTGATTTTATATCTGAATCTAGCTTTTCTGGTGTAATGGTATATCCAGGATTTGCTATGGTGGAAGAATTGGGTTCCAATGATGCCAAGTGACCTTAGTTTGTGTTGTTTATTTTCTTACAATTGCCCACCCCTTGTCATCTGATTATCTCTAGTGCTACCTGCCCTTGCTAAATCTGACTGGAGCCTGTCCTTCCTATTATCCTGGTTGTGTCAGAACTCCTCAGCGTCAAGCTGTCTCTGGGATCCTGTGATTCTGGGATCCTGTGATCCTGGACTTGTTAGAGCACCTGGGAGTGTAGCTTCCTCTGGGTGTTGTGGGATGGGCTGCGGAGCTTTTGACCAAGGTCTACTCAGGACACCAGCCCAGAGAGACCAGAAGGAACCAGAGTCACTGGGCTGGCAGATTTCCTGTGTTCCTGGTTCCTGGTTCCGCTGGTCCCAGTTACTCCTGGTGTTTGGACAGGAGTTGGGTCCTCCTCACCTCTGATCCTGGGTGTGTCAGAGCACCTGGGAGAGGAGCTTCCTCTGGGTGTTGTGTTACTGCCTGTGGAGTTTGTGCCCAAGGTCTGCTGACGTTCAGCCTTTGCAGAGAAAGAAAGAAAGTAAAATCAAACAAAGCGCATCACTGAATGGAAATGGACTGCAATGGCCTCATTTTTAGAATCATGGCCAATGTTTTTTTTTTCCCCTGTGTGTGTGTGTGTGTGTGTGTGTGTGTGTGTGTGTGTGTGTGTGTGTAATATTGGACACAGTAACATCTTCACTATTTCTCAACCTTGATTTCATTAAATTAACTAAACTCTGAATCCATTATTGTTTTAGTTTTCTTTTTGTTTCTTGGATAAAACACACTGACCAAAACCACAAAGATTATTGTGAAAATATTGTTTGGCTTACACTCCCAGGTCACAGTGGATCACTAAAGGAATCAGAGCAGGAACTCAAGAAAGAATTTAAACCAATAGTCATGGAAGAATGCTGCTCACTGCCTTCTTCACTGACCCATGCTCAGTTATCTTTCTTACACAGCCTAGGACCACTCACCCAGGAAATAGCACCACCCACAATGATGTTGGATGTGGATGTAGGAGACTAGGTCCTTCTACATCAATTAAGTTAGTCAAGACAATCCTTTACAGACCTGTGCACAAACCAACACAGTAAATACCATTGCTCAAGCCTCACTTTCAAGTGATTCTAGGTTGTGTCGAGTTGACAAGTAATGTTAACTAGGACAATGATGTAGGTCCTTCGTGGGAGTAAGGAGTCCTGACATATTTGCATGAGCCAATATCAACCTTCATTCTAATTTTTTGAGGCTCACATGTGCCCAATTCTCACTATACCTGCCTCTTGTTGATTTAGTTGCTTGACTTCCAGGAAGAATGTCCTATGGCCTTCCTCAGGTCACAAAAAGAAAAGGAGGCTCATTCTTCCTTTCCTCTGAACAATTCAAAGATTCCAACAAAATGATTACTGATAAGCCTCAAGCGTAAGCTACCCTTAGTTCAGGAGAGTTGGATAATTATGATTAGTTGAGAATATGACAATTTAGGTTTCAGTTGAGTACAATATTAGCCAACCATTGCTATATGCACTCCATGTTACTGTGGACACTGATATGGTTTGAAAGAAAAATGTCAGTGAGTGGTAGTGATGCCTGCCTTTAATCTCAGCACTTAGGAAACAAATGCAGCAGATCTGTGATTTCAAGACCAGCCTGCTCTACAGAATGCCCAGATCTATGGCAGAGGCAGGTAGAGTTTGAAGTCAAGTTTGTCTACAGAGCTACTTTCAGAACAGCAGAGGCTACACAAAGGAACCTTGTCTGGGGAAAAGAGGAGGAGGAGGAATGTCCATACAGTTCCATGTGTTTGAACATGTGTTTCCCAGCTAGAGATACAATTTTAGAAAGTTACATAACCTTTGAAAGATACAGCCTAGCTGGAGTTGCTAGATTATTGGACTTGAAGTTTATATATCAGGCTACTTCCTGTCCAATATTTTCTTCCCAAGACATGAGGAAGTGAGGAATCTCATGCATTTTCCTGCTGGCTTAGAGCCTTTACCTCCATTCCTTCCTTGCCATCCCTACAAGCCATGAGACAACATGAACTCTCCTCACTAAACCAGCTCTGGAAGGTATTCTGTCATATTAGTAAAATGAGTACCCAATTAAGAAAATCAGAGTAGGCATTATTCTTGTTGAAAATTGACCATGTGGTTTCTGTGTCCTAGGAAGGATGTGGAAGAGTTTGGAGCTGCTGATGTGGTAGAATTCTATAAGGTGAGCATCACAGGATATTCTGGTGTGAGTTTGAAAGACCAGAATAATGATAAAAAGGCTTGCTGGAAAGACAGGTGTTTTTGTCTCTATGACAAAGTCTCATTTACAATACATTGGCAAGATGGAGACTCTTCAATTTACAAGTGTCAGCTTTCACAAGAGTGGTTAAGCTCTCATTATGAGACTATCCCAGGTCTAATTAATAACAATACTTTGTGCTAAATACAAATTCATCTCACACTTAATGATTTTTTTTTTATTTTGATAGAATCTATTTGTTTCTGGATATCTAACTCCCATTACAGTAATGATTACCCAAAGGACAACAACTAAAGATTTGAAGAAAATGGAATCTCACAAACTTGTTGAGGAATATAAATTAGTATGAAAAAAATGAGTTGGGTAGCTATTTTACATTGTCCATTTAGAAAATCTTTAATATGAACAACATACAAAGATGAAAGTTTCATTTGGGCTCAATTCTAAGTGTCCATTCATGGTCACTTGACCTTGTACTTCTGGGTCTGTAACAAGGCCAAGACACCATCACAGAAGGCTTTGTGGTGAGCAGAGGTTATCAGTGCATGACAAACCAGAAGGAGAAAGAGGAGAGGGAATAGGAGAGGTAGAAGTAGGAAGAGAGAGATAGGAGAAGAAATTTAACTATTAAGAAAAACAAAAACTATTTCAGGATCATTCGATTTCATCTGATCATGTTTTGAAAAGCCTCAAGGATCGATTAGCTATTACAAAAGTGAATCCTAAAACACATATACATATCTAGATAATTGTGCCTACTGAGATGTTGTTTCTGCTTCGGACTTCTATATACAAGACTATCTTCAACTCCTGCAAGCCAAGTTTTTTGTCACTCTATGTAAAAACAGCACATCAACTAAGTGTCTTTAGTAATGTCAAAGTGGTACATTTGTCTTTTTGATGGCATTGCTACAGAAACACAGCTCGGTGAGATTACTTCCCTACCATAAGAATATACATTATTTCTGATTCTCCCTCAGAATAATGCATCTCCTGACATCCTGTACCAGATCTCAAAAAAAATTTTTTTTCAGAATCAAATTCTTTTTTTTAATGAACAAATAAAAACAACTAGAACAAACCCCTGTTACCTCCCCCCTCCCCATGCCTGCCACCCCACCCTCTCCCACTTATCAGCCCTGTCATTCCCCTACATTGGGGCACAGAACCTTCATAGGGCCAAGGGCCTCTCCTCTCTTTGATGACTGACTTTGCAATCCTCTACTATACACATGCTGCCAGCACATATAACATTTTTTTTCCAGAAAAACAATAGATTTCACCTTAAAAACATTTTTTTCTGAAACAGTCCATGGTTTTAGCAAAAACAACAGAAAAAAAAAAACAAGGAAGGAAGAGAAAGAGAGAAGAAGGGAGGGAGAGAGAAGGAAGGAGGAAGGAAGAGAGAGGAAGAAAAGAGAGAGAGATCAAAAATGGACCTAGAGAATGGTACCTGTCAGAGCATCACAGACCTATATTCTTATCTACAAGAAAGCTTAGATAGCATATCCAGGAGCTGTAAATATTTCAGGGATCCTGGGAGCTAAGCTGTCCCCATGTCAGTGGGGAATGTGGATCCGTTTTAGATGGATTAAAACAGTCCACATTTAATGATGGCCTTTGTCTTCATCATACAAGTAAATGTGATATTTCCAACAATAATAACAGTAACAATGTCAAGCACTATGTAATGAATGCTTGTACCGTGTGCTAAAACCCAGTTAGTCTGTACAACAGTACTGAGGTAGTGGATTCTGAAGGTTTCTGATTACCTAAATAAAAAAAAAGCTGAGGTTTCAGGCTGCCAAAGTGGCAGGGTAGCTGGTACAGAACCCTTTCTACCTCTGCCTACAACCAGGAGGGACTATGGATCCACAACCTTCTCTGCACACCTTTCCCACAAGCAGAGAGCTTCTCTGCAGGGAGTGCTCTAACCCCAGGTCTCAGGTGGGACCAGCTGGGAAGCAGAGGCCACTGAAGTTGCAGCCTTCATTTATCCATCTGCACCCAAGAGGGACAGCTGATCCACAGCCCACTGCACAGGAGTCCTGCCTGGGTAGAGCTGATCTCCCAAAAGTGCTGACACAGGCTTACAGACCCAGCCAGAGACAGCAAGAACATCTAACACCAGAGATTAACAGATGACTAAAGGCAAATGCAAGAATCTTACCAACACTTGACTACTTGACATCATCAGAACCCAGCAAGTCCTGGATACCCTAAAAACACTGGAAAAACAAGATTTGGATCTAAAAGCATATCTCATAATGGTGATAGAGGAATTTAAGAAAGAAAGAAATAACCCCCTTAATGAAATACAAGAGAACACAGGTAAAGAGGTACAAGCCCTTAAAGAAGAAAACCAAAAATTCTTTAAAGAATTACAGGAGAACGTGAGTAAACAAGTAGAAGCCTTTAAAGATGAAACACAAAAATCCCTTAAAGAATTCCAGGAAAGCACAACCAATCAGGTGAAGGAATTGGACAAAACCATACAGGACCTAAAAATTGAAGTAGAAACAATTAAGAAATCACAAAGAGAGAGAACTCTGGAGATAGAAAACCTTGGAAAGAAGTCAGGAGCCTTTTAAGAAGAAATGAAGTATTCATACTTTGGTCTTCCTTCTTGAGTTTCTTGTGGTTTGTGGATTGTACTTTGTGTATTCCAATCTTCTAGGCTGATATCCACTTATCAGAGAATGCACACCATGTGTGTTCTTTTGTGATTGGGTTACCTAACTCAGGATGATATTCTCCAGGTCCATCCATTTCCCCAAGAATTTCATAAATTCATTATTTTTAATAGCTGAGTAGTACTCCATTGTGCAGATGTACCACATTTTCTGTATCCAATCCTCTGTTGAGGGACATCTGAGTTGTTTCCAGTTTCTGGCTATTATAAATAAGGCTGCTATGAACATGGTGGAGCATGTGTCCTTATTACATGTTGGAGCATCTTCTGGGTATATGCCCAGGAGTGGGATAGCTGGGTCCTCCAGTAGAACTATGTCAGATTTCCGGAGGAACTGCCAAACTGATTTCCAGAGTGATTGTACCAGCTTGCAATCCCACCAGCAACGAAGTAGTGTTCCTCTTTCTCCGCAACCTCACCAGCATCTGCTGTCACCTGAGTTTTTTATTCTAGCCAATCTGACTGGTGTGAGGTGGAATCTCAGAGTTGTTTTGATTTGCATTTCCCCTGATGACTAAGGATGTTGAATATTTCTTTAGGTGCTTCTCAGTCATTAGGTATTACTCAGTTGAGAATTCTTTGTTTATCTCTGTACCCCATTTTTAATAGGTTATTTGTTTCTCGGAAGTCTAACTTCTTGAGTTCTTTGTATGTATTGGATATTAGCCTCTATCAGATATAGGATTGGTAAAGATCTTTTCCCAATTTCTTGGTTGCTTTTCTTGTCCTATTAACTGTGTCTTTTGCCTTGCATAAGCTTTGCAATTTTATGAAGTCCCATTTGTCAATTCTTGATCTTAAAGCATAAGTTATTGGTGTTCTGTTCAGGAAATTTTCCCCTGTGCCTATATGCTTGAGGCTCTTCCCCACTTTCTTTTCTATTAGATTGAGTGTATCTGATAAAAAGGGGGAACAAAATACCCATAGAAGGATTTTCAGAGACTAACTATGGAGCAGAGACAGAAGGAAGGACAATCCAGAGACTGTTCCACATGAGAATTTTCCCCATATTCAATCATCAAATCCAGACACTATTGTGGATATCAGCAAGTGCTGGCTGACCAGAGCCCGATATAGCTGTCTCCAGAGAGGCTCTGACAGTAACTGACTAATACAGAAGTAGAGGCTCACAGTCATCCATTGGACTGAGTACATGGTCCCCAATGAAGGAGTTAGAGAAAGGACCCAAGGAGGTAAAGGGTTTGCAGCCCCTTAGCATGAACAACAATATTAACTAACTAGTATCCTCAGAGCTCCCAGGGACTAAAACTCCAACAAAAGAGTACACATGGAGGGACTCATGACTCCAGCAGCATGTGTATAGCAGGAGGATGGCTAAGTCAGTCATCAATGGGAGGAGAGGCCCTTGGCCCTGTGAAGGTTCAATGCCCACGTGTAGGGGAATACCAGGGCCAGAAAGTGGGAGAGGGGGGTGTGGTGAGCAGGGGAGGGGATAGAGGATTGTTTTAATTTTTTTTTATTTTATATTTTTCTTATTTCATTTTATTTTTCTTTTTTCCTTTGGAGGGGAACCTGGGAAAGGAGATATTATAAATAAAGAAAACATCTAAAAAAAAGAGAAGTAGGAGCCATAGATGTAAATAAAGAAAATATCTAATAAAAAATAAGATGCTGAGGTTTCCGATAATTGAGTAATAGCCCACATCATGCAGTGATTAGGCTATGACCAATCAGGCCCCTTGGGAAGCCTGTGCTCTTCACAGTGTCTCTTGCTGTGGATGTAGGACAGGTTTAAATTTAACCTAGAGTGTGAGATTATTGAAAAGCAAGTCTGAGTTAGTAAGGGCAGATGCCGAGCTGAGTGGTTGTCAGTTTATCCTGTGCTGGGGACTTGGAGCTCAGGGAGAAGTTCTTGAAGTATAAATATAAAGTACATGGAGCTACTGGAGATATAAAACTTACCTTGTGCAATGAACCTTTTACACAACCACCAGCTTAATTGCAGTTGCTGATCAGCCACTTGGAGTGTGTGTGTGTGTGTGTGTGTGTGTGTGTGTGTGCACGCATGTGTGTGTGTGTGTGTGTGTGTGTGTGTGTGTGTGTGTGTGTGTGTGTGT
>JADRCC010572429.1:8538-21218 GCA_019843855.1 Hylomyscus alleni | reverse complement strand
TCTCTCTCTCTCTCTCTCTCTCTCTCTCTCTCTCTCTCTGATTTTGTTTTGTTTGTACTCTGGCTATTTTATATAGTGTGAGAATTTCACTTAAAAAGAAAAAAAAACTTGTGATAATTGAAGTCCTGTGGAAAGTAGGAAATCCTAAATTAAAGCAAGCCTTGGAACTGTGCTGATTTGATTCTACATCTGATTGAAATACATCTTTTTGTGATGTCTTTCCCGGTCTTTGTTTTATAATCAATGTATTTTTTAGAATATAACAAAATTTAGCATTTGTAATAGAAATGTTTTTATAATGTATTTCCTGTAAGATCCAACACTTTATTTAGCAAAATATGTGTAGTTTCCTCATTTTGTAGGAATGTAAATTCTTATTTTACAGAGTAATGATCAGCACTGAGTAGATAAAGAACTTAAAACAATGACCTCAGTGTCTGAAATAAATACTGTCTTACCAAGTTTGCATTTATTTAATCACATGTATTTTAATTTGATAAACAGGAATCACACTATAAAAAATATTTTCTGTGACTGTATGACTTTGTCATAATGTGTCATGAGAACAAAGATAATGTCAGAATGTATTTTCTAAAACATGTATATGTGAGTTCATATGGCAATGATATTCATACTAGCACCAAACTGAAATTTCTCAAAATATCAATAATAGCAGGTATACATCATAGATTGGTTAATTAATGAAATATTATGCCTTGATAAAAATTAATAATTTTTACCATTAATATAGATAATTTCATATAGTCTGTTATAAACTGTCTATATTATTTTTGCTGTTCCATTTTGAGAAAGCCAAACAATAGGTTAAGTAATGTATACTATTAGGAGACAGAGTAGTCACTAATGTGGGGCATATAGACCTAGAAAATAGGCACAATTGGGGCTTTTGGAATACTTGCAATGTTGTCATTAAAATTCCAAGAATTGTTTGCCAAAAAAGTTGGTCAATTTGTGAAAATCCAACAGATTTTATGCCTGTAATGTAAGCACTTGTTTGTAGGTATCATCAAAAGTTAATGAAACTAAATGGAATAAAAGCCAGAAATATTTTTTCTAGAAGTTATCTAGCCCAAACAGGTTTCTCAAACAATAGATGTTGTTATTGAATACATCAAAATATTCCATTTGACAGTCATCATGATTTAGACTTAAATACTTTATAACTGCTAGGTAATTGATTTCTATTGTAGCATCATTGCATGTGTAATTCTGTGGTGCTTAAAACTCCCACATCCATATAATGTACTTTCTTAACTCAGTTAAAATTCACGACAGGTTTGACAGCTTCTAATTCAAAAATTAAATGAATCCCTCAAATTAATCTCCAAGACACTACTTTGAAATGTTTTAAAATTAGCCTTCAACTTCTTAATTTTATTACATAAATCATCACAGACATTCAACATTTCTTAGATACCTTCATTCTTATTGTATCACTTTTCTTATTTCATTCCTTTTGTAACTCAGGAAAAACTGTAAATGTTGTATCTCAGCATCAGATTGTAAACTGCATTGTTTAATAATTTTCTGTATTAGGAATTTGAATGACAGAACTTGTTAAGAAAGGACGATGGTGTTGAAAAGTAAATGATTGGTATTTTGTTCTATATCAGTAAAAATGTCGATTGATTTTTTTCAATTATGCTGGCATAAAGCAACTGAAATATATTAATTTTTATTTTTACATGTAGGAGGATTTGCCTTCAAATATATTTGGCACCCCCTGTGTACCAGCAGAGGACAGAAGAGGGCAATAGATACCCTGGAACAGTAACTACAGACAGTTGTGACCTACAATGTGTATACTGGGAATTTGAACTGGGTCCTCTGGAAGTGCTCTTAGCCACTTCACTATCTCTCTATCCCATATAAGGCATTTTCCAAGCTTATAAACATATTGTAATATCAGTTCCTACATTTAATATATAGATAGATAGATATAGATATATCTATCTATCTTACATATCTATAGTGAGAAAGAGAGAGAAACTACTATCTAATAATCAAGTAACTAGAATATTTCAAAAATGTATTAGTCTAAATTTTATGGAGCTCATAAAACATTCAAAACTGCTGTGTACCAAAACCAAAAAAAAAGAGAGAGAGAGAGAGATTTACTTAGTGTAAAATTTCACAGTTGAAAGCCCAGATCAGGCAGCTCTGTACAGTTCATCTCTAGTGACACTCTTCTATCAATATCACAACGTGGCAGACCATATCATAGCGAAAGAAGGTTCAGAAGAAATCATTTGGTACATCAAGACCAACACAGGTTCAGGAGTCATCTTTGCTGAAGGTGGCACTGTCATGAAGGTAGCACTGTCGTGAAGGTGGCACTGTCATTATTTAGTTACCTTCTACTACACTCAAGGCCCTAAAATTTCACCATGCAACACCACCACACTGAGATCACAGATCTTTAAAGGATATATGGGATTAAATACAACAATACTCATAATCTTCTAGAACAGATGGAAAATATAATATAAAGCTTGCCTTCAAATCTCTCCCTAAACTAGGGAGTTTCTGGGTGAGAATTATTACACATTTTATACATGTATACACAGCAAGTATATGACTACTTTATTTTGGTTTATTGCATATTTGGTCTTTTGCATTAAAAGTCAAATCCAACATCATTTTACATTCATATGGAGAAGTTGTTCACATGTGGTTTTCCTTCCTTTAAAAGGCTGAACTTGATTTGTCCCATTAGTTTTATAAAACTTTATGGTCTCCGTGATATTGTATGTAATATTCCAGGCACCAAAAAAAGATCAAAGGGGAGAAAGAAAAAAAACATTTTCCAAACTTGAGCCATTGTACACAGGCTCTTGAAGGGATGAATAAATGTCTGGTTGCAGAGTTCAGAACTAGTGGAATTATGGGAACAGATTTGGAGACTTTTCTCTGACATGACAAACTGGCTAGAAAAGGGCTTTTCTTGCATGTCGTAATGGGCTCCACGGGAACAGTCACTGTAAAACAGAAGTGCATAAGGCAAGCTTTACATGCCATCTGTAGCCTGCTCTGCGTTGGATTCAGCCAGCAATCCTGCACACTCGGTGTTCAGTGTTCATCAGTGTACAGATGGTGCACCTACTACGCTACTGGGAAGCACAAACCACACGGAGAAGCCAGGAGTTAATATTTCCATCAATAATTTCAGTTCAAGTCTGAGATCAACAGTCATAAGTACATAGCAGTTAGCAGTTGCCTAAGTAAACACACTTTCAGATTTCAAGTCCCCAGACTCCTTACACTAAAGGAGAACAGAGGAACTCTCCCCACTGGGACCCGCACCCGAGGCCTGAGGGGGAAGAAAATTGAGACTGCTGACTTAAACAGTTCTGCTGGAAAGCCAAGGCACTGTGTATGCGGTAATTATTTTGTATTTTCATAATTACTGAGGTAATTATGTGAGACAAACTCTGAAGTGAAACTCACAAATACCTCTTGGAAAAGCTTATAGGTCACTAAAGCAAATGACAAAAGCACTCACACCTGCAGGGAATAAAGCAGAGCATAAAATTTCATAATACATATAATTTAAATTTAAAATTATAAGGTACAATAGCCAAGGTATTCAGGTGTTCAGATGGAGAGAGGGAGCATTCACAGGGCGGCAGGAAGAGATACATCATCGAAAATGTTATATTTGAGATGGACTTTGAAACGTTAGTTTCCAGAGAAATTACATACCTCTTGATTGGCTCGTTTGGGTTTTGAAGAAAAACTATACTAGGGCATCATTGCTATGTCTTTAGAGAAGTGCCAGGGCAGGCAATGGCTAGTGGTCACAGAAGAGGTAAGGAGTTGGAGGTGGAGAAGTGATTCAGGCAAGGGTATTGGGGGCATCGTAAAGCCTCACTAACTGGCAGTCAAAGTGCTTTTCGTATATACAGAACTTAGTAGGCAAGGATAGATTCATGTTGTTCCAAAGCATGTCATATCCCTTTTGTCCCCGGACATGTGTTCTAACTTCCTCTTGGTTATAAGTTAAGTCATCCTTGGGAAACTTTGTTAGAACAAAGGTATCTTTTGCAATCATTTTCCCCCAACAATCCCATAACCCAGTTTTTAAGAATCTAGAGGCATAGTTTCCCAAAGCATGACAGCCCATTCTCAGGCTGGTAGCTCTTGTGGTTTCAAGGGCACTTGATAAAAAGAAAATCTCCAAGCCAACCCCGGGCAGATTTTCATGTCCCAAGCAATGTATTATCAACTTTTAGTGGTCACAGTGCTAATTGTTGTCATGTGGCCCAGGAAAAGTCTTCAAGCCAAAGCTGCTGCAGTTATTATGCAATCTCTGCCATAATACAATGTTACATCTTTGTAGAATGCATTTATATGTCTGATTTTGTTATTCTTTTTTCCTTTTATATATGACACCATAGGGACTCTGTATAAATTAACTTTTCTAAGAAAAGGAGGTGTGATAACTCATTCTTTTATTATTTTTCCACACCACTCTCTGTCAGTACAAGCCCCTATGCAATGACTTTGTTGCTGCATCTTTTTCTCGAGGGTCATACCATATGCATCCCTCAACTTAGATGCCACATAACCACCTGAGCATATAGTAGAAAGAGGCTTTTAATTTGCTCTGCTGCCAACTCCTCTAGCACACTGAATCTTGTGTACTTTTTTATGTTTACTTCGTTGGGATTCCTTACTTACTTCTGAGTAAGAACAGGGGCAGAAGTTCCAATAGTATCATGGAGTCAGAGCCTCATAAGGAAATCTTTGAAGTCTTTATTAGAGCCACAATGTCAAGGACATGAGTAAAACTTTCAAGTAGTGCCAGATAAGGTTAGCTTCAGAAAAGCGGGAGTGGAATGGTAGTATGCCCAGGGCTTTCCGGGGGAAGCTTAGAAGCAGTACTCTAGGAAAAAGGCGTGAATGATTCAGAGGAAATTTACCATCAATCCAATATACCCAAGTTGTATAAATATTAAAATTCCCCCAAGCATGCCGTATGTGGACACCAAGACAAAAGTGGAAGACGACATGGCAGCCATTGTGTCTTGCAGCTCAGCTTTGCTGGATCTTTGGCAAGTAGACTTCCTGGCTTTCTGACTTTCACTATTCCCATTAGATTTGCCTCTGTGAGAGGAGAATTTTTTTCTCTAACCCTTTATGTTTTCAGCTGAGACCTCTCTATAAAAGACAAATTAACAACAGAAAAACACACACTTTCCTGATATTAATTTTATATGATAAGGAAGGCATTATTTTAAAAAATGAACCACAAAAGACAGAGTTCATGGTGTTATGTGCTGTGTTTGATGAAGAGAGAGAGGGCATTGGGGAAATTTGGTGGAACACAGGGTTGAAACAGAAGCAATAAATGGGAGCCCAAGTAAAGCCAGCTCACTCCCAGTCCATTGATCAGTTCTATCTTTAAGAGCAGTTTTCTTCTCCCAAGAGTCTATTATAAGGGAGGATATTCTGAATTAATTTGAGAAAGTGTTAGAGAGTTATTTCTGTAGTAGTTGTTTCTGAAAATAGTCAATGCACTGTTTTGATATGTTTGGCAGGATAGTTAATTCTGAAACCTTCAAACACATAGCTTAAGTCTGAAAAATAGTTTGTCTTTTCCTTTGTCAATACTCTGCCCATACACATAGTGGAAATGTAAGACAGAAAGAGAATCTCTAGAAATGTGGTTTAGACTAACAGATGTAGTATATAATAACATAAATAAGATGCCCTCATTTTACACATTCACCAAAGCTTAGAGGACTCCTGAAACACCTGAATGTGCTTGTACAATTGGGTTAGAGTCCTGCTGGAACAATTAGTTGCTCATTTTGTGTTTACCCCAAATATGAAGACCACTTAAGTAATGCTGCACTCAGACCTTGGAGATTTAATGTGCCCATCACAGGCAGACCAGTTTAACCCTGCATATATGAAATGCCTTTTACCTAAGGCAACCTCAGCTCACTCATTAAAGAAGGTGAAAAATCAAAGCTACAAAAAATTGAAAACAGACTGTCTCTCTCTCTAGTCATTCTTCCAGCTCTGTGCTTTGTTTCTATTGAGGGTGAATGCTCCTGAATGAACCCTCCAATTTCTAAGACATATATATTCACACACAAAATTTGCTAGATAATGAAATGGCCCTCAAGGCTAATCAGAAGATAGGGTATGAGAATTTCAAAATCCAAGTGTTTGTGTAAAACATCACAACACTAAATCTGAAGTCTATAGTACTTTCTTTAGTAAAATTTTTTTCAAGAATTTATGTATTACAGAATTACATTAGTTTAATCACTTTCTGTAATAACCAGAAAAATGGATTGTGAATCTTAGAAAGTTATCTTAAATACTTTAAAATGAATGCATAACTAGGATACATGGCTTTTTAATATAATTAATTATTTTATTTATTTACATGCCAAATGCTGTTCCCATTCCCCCATCTCACAGTTCTTTCTCCATACTCCCTCCCCTCCACCTCTGAGAGGGTCATCCCCCCCACCCAGGTATTCACCCAACGTGAGGCAACAAGTCTCTAAAGGATTAGGTACTTCTTTGCCTACTGAGGCCAGACAAGGCAGGTCTCTGATACATATGCACCAGGGGCCTCGGAACAGCCTCTGTATGCTCTTTAGTTGGTGGCTCAGCACCCAGGGTTCCTGGTTACTTGATCATGTTGATCTTCCTGTACAGTTGCCATCCTCCTCAGTTCCTTCACTCCTTGCCTTAATTCTTCCATGGAGGTGACTGGTCTAACTTGGAATCCATATCATGGGTGGGCAGTAATCCTTGACAATATTACAGGTACTATGTTGTGCTTGAAGACAGAAGCCTAGCATCCTTTGAGAGGCTCAACCCAGCAGCTGACTGAGAAATATGTAATTACCCACAACCAAGCTTGGGACAAAGGTTGGGGATACATAATTTTTGTATCTTATTTTCTTTGTTGACTCCAACCCAGCTCTACTAGCATTGTTGAAGTATGGACCTAACTTGAGCCTATTGTAACAACTCCTTGACACCTTAAAAACTATACTGACTTAAACACATAAAAATACATTACTTTCTCTTTTATTAAATAAAACCAAAACACCCATCCTTAGAGTCTCCCAGTTGGGGACATTTGTACTTTCTTGGTTTTTGTACTTAGTCCAGTAATAAATTGAAGCTGACCATCTGGAACAAAGAATCAAAAATGAAAGAGAGCAATGGCTTTGTCTTTCTGGATCTGGATTACCTCGCTCGATATATATTTTCCAATTCCACCCATTTACATCAAATTCCATGATTTCGATTTTCTTTACAGTGAAATGTATCCCATAGTGCATCAATATCCCATTCCCATTATCAATTCACCAGCAAAAGGACATTTAGACTGTAAACTGTTTCTATGCTGTGGGTGGGGTTGAGTCCACACACAGATCCTTAGGGGCCACTGAGCAACTAACTTTATATACTCCATGAGGTTCAGGCCAATAGGAGAAACTGGTTCAAAAACAGAAAAAAAAAATGGGGAAGGGCTATACAATGATGAGGGATGATAACTAAGATTTCATTCTACGTCCAGATGTACACACACTTGCATTACATTCACACTCACACATGCATTTGCACAGCTGCATACACACATAGATGCATGGTCGCGGGAGAGGGTATGGGGGGCAGGAACTTATTCAACCACTTAAGTTCAAAAGACAGTTAAAAAATATTAGCTTACGCAAATAGAAATTTCTTTTATTTATACTTGTACCTGTTTTAGAGGAATGTCAGGCATAAAAAATTATGTTAAGAGATATAGAGATTTTCTGGAAACACTTTGCAGAGAGGTTTAACTCTGTTTGAGTGTGCAGGAGAATCCTAATGGTCTGCACAGCATTGTCAAAGGCACCCTGATTCTCTGGATGAAGGCTCTTTCTCAATTCAATGAAGGCATGCACTTGGCTTCTACTCCATCTATTATCCAGTAATGAACACACTGGAAGCCAGGCAAGATGATATACAACCGTGACCCCCAACACTCAGAATGCTGAGGCAGGAAGGCAATGAGGAGTTCCTGGCCTGTTCTGTTCCAAAGCAAGATATCATCTCCAAAAACAAGAACAAACATTTCCTACAAAGTCACCCTAAAAACATGATGATCCTGAAAAAGATAAAAAGAAAATTGAAGGAAGGCAGACAGGGAAGAAAGAAGGAAGAGAGGGAGAGAGAAAAGAAGGATAAGGAGAGGGATGACCTTGCAGGTATTAATGCTTAAAGCCACCCCTTGCATTTCTCTTTGAAAGGACTTTAGAAACGTGCATTGTGATTCTGGTTTTGTTTTGTATTCTGCACCTGTGCTTCTTTCCTCTAGGCCTTAAATGAACTCACCTTGAAGAGAGATGAGTCTTTTATATAAAACACTAGAAAATGGATTGAAACAGAAAGTTGTAAATATATTCCTAATTGATAAAAGGCAGTTAGTTACATTTTGACAATAATACAGAAAAGGCTCTTTTTCAGTTCTGATAATGCCTATTTTATAATTTCAGGTACACAATAGGTCACTATATTTTAAATGCAATTTTAATAGTATTGATAAATCCTGCATAATTATTCCATTAACCTCCGTAAACACTTTCACTTTCTCCTGAAGGTCTGTAGCTGAATGAAAATAGACTACCAGGAACTCATTTACGTGCTATATCTGTCTCATTTTAAAAGCCAATTAATTTAGATTTTCAGCATTTTAATTACATGACTCCATTAATGCCACCAAATAATCTATAAAGAATAGCTTTCTAAATTCAAGTTAATCTGAAACAAAAATTCTGCATTATCTAGAATTTCTGTATGCCAAAATACAACTTATTTAACTTATTAACTTATGTGACATAAACTCCAATATATATTTTTGCATTATATAAGGATGAGTATAATAGTCTTATACTTCAAAAGATTCCATGTTATCATATTCATGCATTTAATATTTGTAGATAGTTAAAACAGTGCTAGAAGCACACATCTTCATTCATGCTCTTAATCGCATCTTCAAGCACACCCCTAATCCCATCTTCAAGATATTATGGGAGCCCATCTTGGACTAAAGAGCAAGATCTAGATCTCAAAAAACAAAGACAAGAGCAAAATCTTTCTGTGCCAGTTTCAGCCCTAGCAGAACTTAGTGAACATAGTACACTCTACTGAGATGATCTGCTGCCTGGTCTGCTGCCTGCTTCTTCCTGGGTACAGGGCAAGCCATGTGAGGACAGCCACCTAGAAATGTAGATAATATAACATGGGCAGAAGAGAGCTGTGTTTTCTCAAGTCAAACCATGGACATGTGCCTAGGCAAGGCTTCCCTGTTTGCTTCCCTTTCATTTGGGTAAAATGGCAGAGATCCCAGGATGATATGATGCCTTCAACTTCATTCAGAAGGCTTCATGCGAAGAGCATCGAGTTTGGTGTATTATATGTGGGTGAGAAGTGAAGGTTTAGAACACAGATCAGGAGTATGAAAGCATCCTAGCTATGAGAGCAGAAAGTTTTTCTAGCATGTAGAACCATGGAGATGAAAAACATACATCCACATATGAAACCAAGCACATAGAGGTTTGGATAACTTTATGCAAGTAATATTCTTTTTGTGGTTTTACTATATCTTTTTGGACAAGTTTAACAAGTCTAATGATAAATCTAATTTCAATCCAATGAGCAAAAGGAGGAAAACCCATTGTCTTTTCATTCTTTATGCTGCAACTTTTTCTCTTTTGATATGTTTTAATTAATTTATTCTTTCATATATCACATTCTGACTGCAGCCTCCCATCCCTGTTCTCTTCCCAGTTCATCCACTATCACCCCTCTCCATCTACTTCTTCAATTCCCCTAAAAAAAGTTCAGGCCTACCAGTGATAACAACCAGTCACTGAATGCAGCATGTCAAGTAGCAATAAGACTATGCACTGACCTTCATATCAAGACTGGCCACCAGAAGAACAATAAGGGTCCCAAGATATGCTGCAATTTCTTAACTAATTTTGTTCATGTAGTCACGAACTTACATAAGAAGCAAATTCCTATTTAAATCACTACACCATTTTATTCTCTGTTCCTTCTGTACTCCATTCCTAATGATTCAACTTCAAGCAGTTTCACTTGGCTTCACTTTTGATTCCAGATTCTTCACTTCTGTCCTTGGTTTGTCTGCCACCAATATGCAATATCATAAAACTTTTAGATGAGACTTATTCTAAATACTGTATAAGCTAGAGCTATATTCATTTTAAGTGGTTTTTTTTTATTCAATCAATAGGCAATATTTCAGAAACCAGTAACCTGAAATTCATTTTTACATAGTTTTTTCCCCTCCTTCCTTTCAAGCAACTGAACTGAACAAAATAATTGTCTTTCTTTTATTTTCTCAGAACTGTTAAGCCAAGTATCGTCTATAAAAGTAAAAGTAATAATTTCAAAATTATTCGCATCTGGTGACATTTCTCGCCATGATGTGAATATTGTAGCATGTTCTTTTCCACTAGATAGCTTTTACAAGATACACCATGTCATTTGCCTTTTATTTCACTGAGAGGCTTGCTATGTTCACAAAAGGCTGACAGCTCTCCTCTAACTAGTGAAATTTTAAAGAGGAAGGTGACAGAATGGCTAAGCCTGGCCTCACAATGGGTCATCTTTGCAGTGTTAACATGAAAAGTCAGAAAGCAAAGGAGGAACTGAATAGAGTCCCCGATAAAAGGGAAATAAAGACCTAAGGACCTGGCACATAACACTTACTCTTTTTTTTCTGACTAAATGTAACTGAAGTATAATGGAGAGGGACAACTGTGAAGTCAGGAAGACCTGTATTCCCATGTTTTATTTCTCTCAGTTTCAAGGGCTTTACAAGAAAAAGCAGGGCAAGATCTACATATGAAGAGAGCAAAAATTGTCAACATCATATTCCTCGACCTATGTCTCAGAAACATGGGTATTTACTGAACCCTCTTTTGGGGTGAGCCATGTTCTAAGCTATATGTTTATGAGCATATTTTCTAGTGGGAGAAGTGAACAAAAATAAAAAGCAGTGTGCTTCATACCTTAGAAAAATTAAATAGCAAATAGGGAGAACATTCAGGAAAGAGGGACAAAAAGGTTGAATTTGGAAATATGGTAGACTGACATGTCAGGAAAATGTGTATAGTGACCTTCAAATAGGTGGAAAACACAGCCACACAGAGTCTTGAGGACAAGTGCTCCCAAGAGAAGAAGAGTAAATGCAAAGACATTGAGGCAGGAATAAATTGTTCCTGGGGTAGAGGATGGCTGGGTACAAACACTGTGACCAGGGATGGTGGTATTATCAAATGAGGGTCAATTTGTGTGTAGTCTTGTAGCTCTATGTAAGTGCTTGGATGTGACCTCAAAGAGGGTGGTGAGCACGCCAGTGGTGGAAGCAGAGTACACATTCTGAGACAGCTATCAACAGGCTTCCTCTAGCTGCTAGAACTTAGGCAGGTAGAAAACTAAGTTTAAAACTGACCAGGTCATCAAAGTTTACTCATCCAGGTGACTTGCTTGTGAGTGGCAGTAGCTTCAGTAATGAGTGATCAAACTGGGTGTCCAGTAGGCAGAGCTGCTCAAATGACTGAGCTATACCCAAGAGGAACAGCTGACTTAAAGAATATTAACACGTTCACCATCTTCTTTTTTCTATCACGAATTTTGGGACCTATTGGTCAAGTACAAATGATTAGCTTTTGATCTGGGAGCAGGTTCACAAAGAACTTTAAGTGAAGGGCCATTAACTGAATCATGTAACCAAGAATGTGCAGGGCGTACTGAACACGGAAGAGGCATTTAGCTGTTCTCTGTGGTGATGTTTAAATTATACAAAATCATTTAGAATTATTAAATTATAAATATCCTCTTAGTATTTTGTAGAGGTTGAATGACACAATTGTAACAAGAGACTCACACTTTGATTGCTTAAAATTCAATTTACAAAAATTCGCTTACACTGTCAGCTTCTTTTTCTGAATTAAATCATTACACCTTTGATGGCAGATGGCTTTTATAAATGTTATTCTTAGGTATTTTGTTAGTCATATTTGATAAAATAAGGCTCCCACAATGAAAGGGCAAGTAGCCTATTGGAGTATAAAAGTCTGGTATTAGTTCCTATAAAAAGCCCTAGGATCTCTGTCTGCCTGTAGGCATTGGCTCTGATATTCAAGCCCCTAGTAACTTAGAGATTATTTCAAATCATGCATAGAGTCTTTAAAAGAGCATAATGACATGGGGAGCTGGCTCAGTGATTAACGTGCTTGACATGCAAGTGTGAGAATCAGAGTTCTGATTACAGAACCCACATAACACAAGGTGAGCATGGTAGACACCTTTCGGAAGATTCTCAGAGCAAGTAGATTACCAGAGCTGTCATAAGTGAGCTCTGGGTTATGTTTACAGATTCTGGCTCAATGAAAAGGGTGAAAAACATCAGAAGAAGTTCCTTAACCTTGGACCTCTGCATGCACAGATGCATGTGCTCACACACATGCATATAAACATAAGAAAACCCATAAATATATGTATGCATAGCACAGATATATACAAGTAAGAAACATGCAAGCACAGAATAATTGAAAAATTAAATCTGCTCTGCCACCGATGACTAGTTTATTGTTTACTTTCTTATATTC
>JADRCC010572428.1:0-17382 GCA_019843855.1 Hylomyscus alleni | reverse complement strand
AAAGGGAAACAGGAAAGTGAGGAGCTTCCCCTCAAGCCGATGTGCCAAAGAAGCCAGCAGCTCTACTCATGGGACATACTTATTATAAATTCCCAGTATTATGAATAACAGCAAAACATCAGGAGATTGAAATGTAAATAAAGAAAATATCTAATTAAAAAAAACATCAGAAGAAACAATGCTCTTCAGTAGCATATTAATGATGTTATTAAGTTAACTACAGTTCATTCTCACAGCGTTGACAACGGAATGAGGGAGCTCTGGATAGTCACATATGGAGCTATGCCTATGACATTTTGTTAAGTAATAAAATGAAAATGCAGAAGTGTGGCATAATATCTTCCTCACTGACAGGGGAATTCAGGCTGGCTCAGCAACTAAGAGCCCTCTTTTGACATCTATGGACACCAGGCACACATGTGGTACCCAAACATATACATACATGCAGGCAAAACACTCATACACATAAAACAATAAAATAATGTGTAAAGATTTAAAAAAATGACAGGAGGAAGTTCCATATTTTATGTGAATAAACAATTTCTGAAAGAATATGAATTTGGAAAAAAAAAAAAAAAGAATATGAATTTGCATAGTTTTGGACTACAACAAGAAAATGTGTCCCCAGGCATAGAGGAGACAGCACAGTCTCAAGGTACTACCCGAAATTTTGTTTGTTTTGATTAATGATAGACAAATACATTCCAGAAAATGCCATCTTTGCCTCAATAGAGTCTTCTATTTATATTCCAAAACACTGGGGTATGGGAGCGAGGGGTAAAAGAACCCCATACCTACAAAGGGAAAGCAAGACTTTTGTAGAGAATCACATCAATTATGCCAGTGGTTCATGTGTCTCTCCCCATCTACTCGCCACAATACAACCCCTAATGAGGAGTTAAGTGTACAGTGCAAAGACGGCCTGGGGCTGTGGGCAGGGCTTAAAAAAGCCAAGGTGGGACCCGCCAGACAGCAGGAGTCCTGGAGGGCTCACACAGGAGAGCTCTTTCTCCACACCTCCCTGACAGCAAAGCTCAACTCTAACTTAAGCACTGGCCTCTCTTCTGGCAAATTATTAAAAGGAGAAGGTGGAAAGGAGGGGGAAGAGGAAGTACCAATTCACGTTTATAACTATAACTCACCTCAATCTTTTTCAACACATCTACAGAATTAACGAGTGAAGAACCCGTGCCTGCAGCTTTAGCTGGTTTGGATTTTGGATTCCCTGTAACAAAAGCACAATCTGTTAACAGACTTCCTTTCTTTCTTTTTTTTTGTTTTTTGTTAAGATTTCTTTATTTTATGTATATGGATACACTGTGGCTGTCTTCAGACACACCAGCAGAAGGCATTGGATCCCATTACAGATGGTTGTGAGCCACTCTGTGGTTGCTGGGAATTGAACTCAGGACCTCTGGAAGAACAGTCAGTGCTCTTAATTGCTGAGCCATCTCTCCAGCCCAGATTTTCCACTTCGGAAAGGAGAGCACCTCTTATGCTCTGTGGTGTAGCTCTATGGCACACCAGGCAGCCACGTCATTTGCTCTAAGCAAATGATAGTCACTTCATCATTTTGAATGTGACTATTTAGACTACATACAGGTGTATTTTAACTAAGCACTGAAACTTTAGTCTCACCATTAATAGCAGTAGAGACAAAATCTGCTATAACATTACTTGAGACAGAAACACTAGAATAACAAGAAAAGATCCTGCAAGGGTTTCTCAGTCCCCGTCACTCGTCCATCGGTGAAGTTCACTTTAATACAAGCAGTGCTAGGTAGGTGTGAGGCAAAAGATGTGCAGGCTAAATCTGCCCTGCTAATGGTAAAGGGTTAGGAAAGAGATCTCACCTGACGTCAGCTTCACAGTGAAGAGTAAAACGGCTAGTCAGTCACTTCACAAAAGTGAAAGGAAATGTTTCAACTAACTTCACGTCCCACAACGTGTTTCACTCTAAGCAAAGTATTCTAAAGCAATGGGCAAGAAAGAATACTTCCTACGAAGTCTGCCAATTACCAAGGAATTCTTATAAGCCATAAACGACCCTCACAAGATGAAAATGATTACAGTTCTTTACCAAAATCAAAGACTTAGCTGTGTTTAAGATAAATACTCAACACACAAATGATTTGCAGACCACAATAGATGACTGGTAGACTTAAAACTTTAAAATGAAGAGTCATTGACTGTGGTTTGAATAGCTGTAGCCCCCCCCCCTCCCGCATAGACTCAAGTATTTGAATGCTTGGCCCATAGGGAGTGGCACTATTTTGGAGGAAGCGTGTCACCGTGGAAGTGGGCTTTAAGGTCATATATAGGACCTTAAAGTGTGTGTGTGTGTGTGTGTGTGTGTGTGTGTGTGTTTAAGCTCTGCCTAGTATGGAATCCAGTCTCCTGGCTACCTTCAGATCAAGATGTAGAACTCTCAGCTCTGTCACTAAGGCTTTGTGAATTTCATAAATGTATACAATGTATCTTGTTCCAACTTGTTCTCTCTCCTCCCATTAACTCCTCCCAAATCTATTCACATTCTTCTTCCCAACTTTATGTCCTCCTCTTTTTAATAATCCACCGAGTCAAATTTCTCAACCTACCACTGGCCACACCCTTAAGGGCTGACTCTCCTCCCCCAACAGTCAACAACTGTCAGCAGTGCTCCAATTTTAAAATGTGTCACGTAATAATGTAGAATATAGCCAGTGAGGTCATAAAAATCTGCACATATACAAATGAGACAGTCTGGATTAAAGAGTTCTTTCTTCATACAGCAAATTTTCACAATTAAAAAATGAGATGAATCCAAGAAAATAGAAGGTCCAAAAGTCAACAGCCACTAAGAGGCAGTAAAATAATCAAAATGCCAGACATACTTAGAGAAGTTGCATTACTGAGCCTAACTTGAGCTTCAGCAATAACTCTTGCAAACCCAGACTACTACGGTCATATTAGTCAGTGTACCTTTTTTGCATTTTTTCCTTGGCATCATCTCTCTTGGAAGTCTTCTCCAGTCTATGTGTACAAAAGAAAAAAAACAGAAAGGTCTCAGTGTCCTTGGTGGCTCTGGGCTTAGCTACCTAACAAAGTGACAGCTGTTCATGCAAAGACAGCAATATTTCTTAGTATCTGCTTGTACAGATTTAGTCTGGAATGTAGCAAAACAAATCCAATATAAATAGAATGCGCAGTGGCATAGTTTCTCCTGTAGAGAAAAAGATCTCATTAAACAGCTTTGAAATGGTATGATAAAGTGTCTTGGAGAAAAAAAGAATCTTATGGAAATTCTTTGTGGATGTTTCTATCAAAATCACAACAGTTTTCTCAAATATTATCATTTGGTTACTTTGTATTTTGTAAATTGTCTGTTGATATATACATATTATGTAACATTTTTTCAAAAGCTAAGGCAGGTAATCAAACCTAATACATAAGACATAAAATAACTTTAATAATTATTTGAAAATTTCAATTAAAAATACTAGTAGTTTGTGAACATGCAAATTCTCCCCAATGAATGGCTTTCAGTTGCATTAACTAAACAATTCCTTTATTTATTTACTTTCTTTTAATTTTTCTGGAGGGTACTAGAAATTTAACTCAGGGCCTCATAAATGCTAGGCAAGTATTCTACAATCCTTAGCCTCCTTTTTAAATACAGATTCAAGAGGGCTGGAGGGATGGCTCATTGGTGAAAGCACTTCCTGGTCTTTCAGAGGACCCCAGTCCAGTTTCTGGCACCCATGCTGTGTGGCTCACAGCCATGAGGAACTCCAGCTCCAGCCAGCTTTTTTGGCCTTCTCAGGCGCCCACATACATTTGATGTACATATATACATATGCATGTGCACACAACACAAATATATAAATTAAAATATTTGAAATATTCAAAACAGGTTTAAAGATAGTAGCTGCTGATAGGGCACTGTCAGTGTATCTTTACAAAATAGTTAACTGTTATCATTTTACCTACAGTGATAAATTTTGATTTGAATAGATTTTAGTTTTAAACTTCTTAGATCATGAAGAAGAATGATTTCCCATCCTCGCCCCACATCTTAAGATCAACAAGGCAGAGAGAACACTCTACACTGGCAAAGTGGCAAAGCTTGTTAATGATATTTACAGTCACCTAAGGACAGTTTCTCTAAAAACATTACTGTCAGAGGTATAAATGGATGAATGTCTGAGGGACAGCTGTATTAGTAAGAGACCCTGACAGGTTATTTTATTTCTATGGCGACTGCTTTCTGTTTATAACATAAACTGGTCGAATGATGTTTCCTTTAAAGCCCCCTCCATCTGTCACTATGCAGTGTAATACTTCTGAATGCTAACAATGAGTCTCTTGGCATCTTTCTACTGAAATGCTATGCTAGTAGCTAAAACCTGTCTATGTCTCATAGAATACGAGAAAGACTTAAAGTATCCTTAGAGTGATCTTCATTACTAATTAATTATAGGAGGGGGAAAAAAGACTCTACTGTCCAACAGCCGAAAACAAAGAAAATGCCCAAGAGTCTAACAGACTTTTGTGGTAATTTGATAGGGAAGGTGGTCTTTAAGAAGTATTTTAAGGGGCTGGAGAGATGGCTCAGTGCTTTAGAGTGCTTGCTTCCCATCCAAAGTTTGGTTTTAAGTACCACACCAGGGAGCTCACAGCAGCCTCTTGTCCTGGGATGCTGGTTAGCCCCAAGGTGTCTGACTCCTCCTTCTGGCCCCCATGGGCACCCTCACAAACATGGCATAGACACACACAAACACAGACATAGATACAACTGAGATGAAGCTTTTTAAAAGTCTGTTAGCACCGTTTGTTTTTATAGTACCTGGTACCCATTCTTCTTTATAGACCTTCATGTATCGTTTGCTGTACCTTTCAATATCATCTAGGGTGAGAAGAGAAAAAGCATTCGTTAGAAACACAAAAACTTAGGGCATTCTTTAAAGCAACTTATATCACCAGATAATGTCTCTTATTTTCATGCATTTCCTACCTTTGAATATAACACATAACTGGACCAACATGGACGAATTTAATTAGAGTAACATGGTTAAAATTTGGCAACAGCAATGGTGGGCTGAGCAGAGACAGCAACTTTAAATCTGGTTCTCAGCGTGACACAACCTGACTAGCCAGTGAAAACATTCCCAAAAGCTCAGTCAGGTTAGGGAGACACTTAACACTCAAAGGTAGAGAGATCTATTCAGTGTTAAAGTCAGTCTAACTGTGGCTAGTGCAATAGAGGGCTGATGGCTGTCTCACCTTTAGCATTTCATATACATGTAATTGGTTTGTGACGTTCCCAATATCCAATTTCACAACTGGCTGGGAAGAACAGAGAGCTAGGAAAGGCAGAGTTGTGGTGAGACACCATCTGTTTGCGAACGAAGTGAGAAACTAAGACAAGCTCTGCACAATCCATTGGAACTTCCCAGGGTCAGCAGAGCCATGGCCCCGTCTTGCTTGTAATTTGTCGGTCCTGTCAGATAACCCCAGCAATACCCCTAAGTTTACTAGCAACACAAGCTGGTAAAGAGAATCATAGCACAGGCATCCCAAAGCACAGCTCATTGTAAAATGTGGCTCAGATAGCAGTAAACTGACTGGGAATGACAAACTGTGCCTTATTCCACCCACGGCAGAGAAGGTTCTTCTGGAACTAAATGGGAATTAGCACAGAGGCACACAGCTGGACAATGTGCAGAGTGAGAGCTAGAGCAAGAGACAGACAGATGCATATGCACACACTTTAAAAAAATTATACTATATGTAGTATTTATTTTATGCACGCGCGCGCGCGCACACACACACACACACACACACATACACACTATCTGCATATACACCTGCCAGCCAGAAGAGGGCATCAGATCCTATTTTATGATGATTGTGAGCCACCATGTGGTTTCTGGGAAGGGAATTCAGGACCTCTGGAAGAGCAGAGAGTGCTCTGAACGGCTGAGCCATCTCCCCACACCCCACGCCCTCCCACACTCTTTGGAGCTCTCAGTCCTGAGTGGGATGTCTTCATCAAACTCCTCCCCCTCAAGGTTTGGAGGTGATGGATGATTCCAAGCAATGTCTTCAGGCATAACAGGTCCAAATGTACATATGAACTGCAAGAAAATGTGGCGGCATATACGGGGCCTACACAGGTTCAAGACAGATGAAGTCTCAGTGCTAAGGGGAAGTGTTCGTGGGATCCCAGCCATAACCATTGGAACCCATTGGCGAGGGGGAAAAAATGGAGTTTCACTGGGTATATCTAGGCTCCATGCCCAGGAACATTTAGCCAAAACAAAATGTTTTGTGAACTTACTGTTTTGTGTTTTGTTTTAATATCTGATCTTACTGTTACCCATTTGTTATGATTTTTTCTTTTTGGGTCTTTGTGGGTATTTGCTTCTTGTCTTTTTGTTTGTTTGTTTGTTTGGCTTTGTTTCTTGTGTTTTGTTTTTTAAGGAGAGAGACGGGGAGAGAGAACACAAAGCTGGGAAGGGAGAGCTGGGGAGAATCTGGGAAGAGCTGGGGAAGAGGAAAAACATAATCAGAATACACTTCATGAAAAAAATTAATAACAAAAAAATATTTCTTAAGTGGCTTGGAGGTTTAGCTGTAAGAAAGGGAAGAGGGGGGAGAAGCAGGTGGAGGTCTATGAGCTGCTGTCCAGCCTGGCCTAAAGAGTGAGATCCTGTATTAGAAAAAAAAAAAGATTATAAAAAAAAAAAAAAAGAACCAACCAAGATCCAGGATTGTCGTAACAAATGCGCGCTTAATGTGGCTGTGGATAGAGAAGTCGAAAAATCAGACAGCAGAACAAAGAGAAGAAAAGCTTCCGAGGTTCACTAGGAAGTTAAGAAAAGCAATCTGATGTACCTCTTGTTTTTTTTTTTTTTTTCTTGTTTTGGAGATAAATCCCAAGAGACAACCCCTTCTGAATGGAGGTGACTGTGTGACAGCTGCCCTCACAAGCAGATGGCAGCCATGACTTCGGCTTTCACGTTCACATGTCAATGAGTTTTAATGCATTGCCTGTGATCTTCTCTTGTGTTCATGTCATCTAAATCAGTAGTTCTCAACTGTGGGTTGCTACCCCTTCGGCAAATTCCTATTTCCAAAAATACTTACGTTTTAATTCATAACAGTAGCAAAATCACAGTGATGAAGTAACCACAAAGATACTTTTATGGTTGGGGGTCACCACGGCATGAGGAACTGTATTAAAGGTGGCAGGCAGCATTAGGAAGGGGGAGACCCACTGAGGAGTCCAGATGGCTTCTCATAGATTCTGCCCTAACTTCACCTGTACTTCTAACTCTTGTGCTTCCATAATTAAAAGTCAGAATTAAAAACAAAAAACAAAACTTTGGAGAGGCTGGGGATGAAGCTCGGGTACGACATTTGCCTAGCATATGCAAGAGACAGAGTTTGTTCTTTAGCCTGTAAAACCTGAAATAAGCAAATAAATAAATAAAATTTAAAAACCTTTGATGGCTTACACTTTTTTTGAATAAGAGAAAGCGTGCTATTCTTTTTCTTTTCTTTAATGAAAATGACAAACATGAGTGACCCAATAATTTTTCAAAATTCTACGTAACCTACTTCTGTCTGATCAGTGTCTGTCTTTGGTTTTTGGCTTCAGCATTGCAAACCATAGATGATAAATTTTGGTGCATAAATAAATATCAAAATGAAAAGAAATACGGACACATGCATTTTAGCAAACAAGATGCCAAATGATTATAAATTCCCTGGTGATATCCCTCTCAAAGATTTTCAGCATAAGGACAGCACATTTCTTTTGAATTTCTAAAGAATTAAACCTGCGTATTCATTGACTCTCATATCCGAGACAACCCACCTTAGGTCTTGTCGCCTGGGGATTCAGTCTGTGACTTTGCTCATGCGTTTGCCTATCAGCCACTTGCAGGGAGCTTCTACTCATCGGTGCATTCATTTCCTGACTCATCTAGTTACTGTAAGGCATCTTCCTATGTAACATTTCTTCTCTTTGGCATTATTAAAGCAGGAGGAGGAAGTCAGCCCTTTTTGATGAGTGTGCCCGCTCCCCCCCCCCAATGGTGCACGCATGTGCAGTAGGCGCTTCCGCCTTCACTAACCCTGGAGAGGTTATACTCTGAGAGGAACAAAGACGCCCTGTGACTTTGCGCAGCCAGGTGACAGTTGTGCGGGACAAGCAGCTAGGGACCAGACGTGGTCCTCTCCATTATAACAATATACAAGTCTGCTTCTGCTCCTCCTCCGGCTCCCCGAATTTGTGTTGTTGATTCTATGCCTTCTTATCCCCTACTCCCAAAGACTGTCTCGGAGGGCCAGGGCTGGGGAGGGCTGGGGAAACATATTACTAAAAAACAAAACTAATTCCTGACTTAACGCTTTGCCTCTGCCTAGCACACCCATGCTTAGCACACCCATGCCATCCTCCCGGTCCTCAATGACAGCACCACAGTGCGGCGGTACACAGTTAGTGCGATGGTACGGTACACAGTGCGGCGGTACACAGTTGGGTTCAATCTGTGGGTTCAGGCATCCTTTGGTGATGCCTTGGAATAAATTGCCCATGAACAGAAAGGAGACTGCTGTTTAGTGTGTGCTCCTATACATACGTGAGAATGTATACATCTTATATAAAACTGTATTTTGAACCACAGAACTTTTTAAAATATATATCAGAAAAGAGGAGAATTAGGAAGATTTGAAGCGATTTTACTTCTATCAAATTTGGAAAATCCTACAGAATTTTCTTATGGGCTTAAGCAAGTAAGTTGTGATGGTTTGAATGTGTTCTGCCCAGGGAGCAGCACTTTTAGAAGGTGTGGCCCTGTTGAAATAGGTGTGTCACTGTCAGTGTGGGCTTTAAGACCCTTACCCCTAGCTGCCTAGAAGTGAGTATTCTGCTAGCAGCCTTCACATGGAGATGCAGAACTCTCAGCTCCTCCTGAACCATGCCTGCCTGGATGCTGCCATGTTCCTGCCTTGATGATAACGGACTGAACCTCTGAACCTGTAAGGCAGCCCCAATTAAATGTTGTCCTTATAAGAGTTGCCTTGGTCATTGTGTCTGTTCACAGCAATAAAACCCTAACTAAGACATTAGTATTATATCTTTTTATGTTGTATATGGCCCCATGGCTCCTATGTTTGAGTGCGTGGTCCTCAGTGGAAAACTTTGAAAAGGATTAGGAGGTGTGTGGTCTTATCAGAGGAGGTGTGTCACTGGGGCAGGCTTTGAGACTTTAAAAGCCCATGCCAGACCTGGTCTAGCGCTTTCTCTCTCTCTCGCTCTCTCTCTCTCTCTCTCTCTCTCTCTCTCTCTCTCTCTCTCTCTCTCTGCCTGTAACTTGTGGGTCACATGTGAGCTCTCAGCTACTTTCCTGGTGCCATGCCTGCAACTATATTGATCATGACCTGACCTTCTAAAACTGTAAGCAAGCCCCAATTACATGCATCTTTGTAAAAGTTGCCTTCATCCTGGTGTCTCCTCACAGCAATAGAACAGTTACTAAAACAATGACTACCTACAAGACTCATATAACTGCTTGAATGATCTGATATACCTGTTAATTAGACCAGCACGTGAATAAATACATTTTAGCAACTAAACATGTCTCTTATCTAAAGGAAAGTCTAGTTTTAATACCATCAAAGTATATCATACCTTGTTAATTTCTAAAATAAAAATGAGTATTAGTTCATTTAAAAATATTTAAAACTTAATTTAATTGTTAAATCCAGACAAACGCATGCAACAAAATGAGAAAAGTGAAAATAAAAATAAAACCTCTCTATTATTGAGGTAAAATTTATAAAACCATTATATAAACAAACTCAAGTAGAAAAGTCATGAAAACTAAGCTTGTGCAACAAAGACATGTAACTTCATCACCTACACACTTCCTTTTCGACTCAGCCAATGTATCTTAGAGAGGAAATAAAAAACACATTTAATACTAGTGGCATGACTGGCTACTATATGAATTTCTCTCTTTTTTTTTGGTTTTTCGAGACAGGGTTTCTCTGTGTAGCCCTGGCTGTCCTAAAATTCACTCTGTAGACCAGGCTGGCCTCGAACTCAGAAACCCACCTGCCTCTGCCTCCCAAGTGCTGGGATTAGAATTTCTCATGTTTTAATGATGTTCTTTTAAGAACTCAAAGATGATATCATCTCTCTAACATTCAATACAATTTTATTGCGCTAAAGAACTGCTCATCTGGGGCTGGAGAGAGGGCTCAGTGTTTAAGAGCCCTGACTGCTCTTCCAAAGGCCCTGAGTTCAATTCCCAGCAACCACATGGTGGCTCACAGCTATCTACAGTGATCTGATGCCCTCTTCTAGGGTGTGTCTGAAGACAGCTACAGTGTACTCATATACATTAAATAAATGAATAAATAAATAAATAAATTAAAAAAAAAAAGAACTTCTCATCTGATAAGCAGGTTCCCTTCCTCTAAAGCCACTTCCCAGTTCTAGTCCAAGATAACTGAGCCTCGAAGCATAATCCCTCCTTTCTGCCTTTGGCATCAAGAAGTAACACATTATTTTATATCATCAGAACATACACAATAAGGCAAAAGTCAAGGTTTTAAATTTTTTTAGCCTAAACTGTAAATGATCAGAGGCAGCCATTAAAAGCTTATGCACAACGGCAATGATCACCACATTGCATAGTTTAAAAAGAAGAACCACTTCCTTCTAACAGTAGGAAATTAGTGGTAATTAATATTTTAGCCACATAATGGAGTAAAAGGAAATATTAAAAGGCTAATACTGCATTATAAAAAAAGACATGAAATATGAATAAGTTGCAAAAAGAAAAGAAAAGCAAAACAATAAAATATGTTTTTCCTTTTTGACAATTTAATGTTTTTTCAGGAGGGGTGATCAGCTGACTGAGTCACACGATCCAGCACTCTGTGATCATGGATCCCTACATACACTGCTTCTTCTGTAAACACTAAACTAACAACTGCCTGCCTCTTGAAGACCCTAGTGCATACCTTGTTTTTCTTCGGGTGGTTCAATAAAGTACGGCAGTCGTTTCACTGTTTCCCTCAACTCCTGCTTCAAGGCCAGCATGTAATCCTCATCTTCTCCCGTTTTCAGGGGCACTGGCTTATAATCTGTATCCTATTTAACATCAGAGACAAAGTCTATTTAAATAAATTAAGAATTGTACTATTTCTCTTATCCACATTCTAGAAAATGTTGCTTTTATTGAAAGATTATGCTTCATGAGCAGTAAAGGTTATAATCAAATCCAAAGCCACTGAGCCTCTAGGCAGGGGAGTCGTTCACTCTCGTAATCCAGGATTTGGAGGGTATGGCAAGAACACGGCTTCCAATTCAAGGTCCGCCAGGGCTACACAGTGATTCCCAAGACAGCACAGGCTAAAACAAAACTGTGTCTCAAAATTTTAAAGAAAATGAAATAATAAAGATGTTGGACTTCTATGATCTAACTTTTAAACACATTTCCTACTTTATTCTTATTTTATAGGTAAGAAAAAAGATTCTACAATACTCATTTATATGAATGTACAGATGACTATATGACCATATGTACACATTCATTAAAAAGTGGGTTCCCACCGGGCAGTGATGGCACACACCTTTAATCCCAGCACTTGGGAGGCAGAGGCAGGCGGATTTCTGAGTTCAAGGCCAGCCTGGTCTACAGAGTGAGTTCCAGAACAGCCAGGGCTACACAGAGAAATTCTGTTTCAAAAAACAAAAACAAAACGTGGGTTCCCAGAATACAGATAAAGATAAAACAGAGTGAAGATACAGCGTATTTCCACAGATGTATTCTCAATCTATTCAGGCAGTCAAAACTACTTCCTTGAGAAGGACAATATAGTAAATAACAGAAGCCACACCACAGGGAAGAAACACACAATGAAATAAACAAGGGAGGTACAGTAAATTTCAAATCACAAAGACAAAATATAAAAAGAGCAGAAGATACGACGTGGGGATCATGTAGTGGCTAATCTGCACAGGATGGGCATGCATAGCCTCCTAGGGAAGTCAGATTTGAACAGAGATATGGACAAAAGTCAATTCTTTTTCTTTTATCCACATTCTAGAAAATGTTGCTTTTATTGAAAGATTACGCTTCATGAGCCGTAAAGGTTATAATCAAATCTCTCATGCAAAGAGAACAGATTGTTATAGATAGGAATCCAGCAGGAACAAGGCCCTGAGAAGGTAAGGGGTCCCGCACAGATGGGGCCTGGGAACCCAGCAGGGAGAAAAGGCTGAGAAGAGAGGAAGGTCAGGGCAGGCCCAGTCTTCTAGCAATAAACTAGTATATTCCAAGAAAGTGGTGCTATGTGCTTACTTTCCCAGTGTTCGGAGGTAAATGTCACATCTGGTGTCCTTATTTTGAGGGAATCCACTATAATGAGATATTATGTATATAGATGAGGTATTTGTCTCTTTTGGTTTTTTTTTTTCTAGACAGGGTTTCTCTGTGTAGCCCTGGCTGTCCTGGAACTCACTCTGTAGACCAGGCTGGCCTCGAACTCAGAAATCCACCTGCCTCTGCCTCCCAAGTGCTGGGATTAAAGGCGTGCGCCACCGCCGCCCGGCTTGTCTCTGTTTTCAAGGTATATTGAGTATTAAAGGTAAAATATGAAGAGCAAAAAGCCATAATAGGACACAGGTCTATGAAGGGGAAAGGGGGTCTTCAACTGGGGAGAAGAAGAGAGAAATACAGAGGGGAGAAGGAGAGAGAAATGACACAGAGGATGTTTGAGAAAGCCACCGGGAAACATTATTTGTAAGTATACATACATACATACATACATACATATGTATGTATGTATATCTAGTTTAAATAGAGTTACAGTACACAGGACAAAAGCCATAGGCTAAAAAGCCCCAGTGTCGGGCTTGGGGAAGCTCCTTTGAGTCGTAGGGTGAGGATATCCAAAACAGTTCTAAAACAACACAGGCTATCTGCTACTGCCCTCCCAGAACATTAACGTGCTGGAAACAAGGCCCGGAAGCCATTCCCAGAGGATTTGCTCTAGAGGTACTGGACAAAAGGTGCTATTGTAAACTGCCAAGCACCCAGTTGTAAAGCTTATGAACAACAATGAGTGGCCCAGGGGCAAAACATCCCCGCTGGTGCAGTGGTGGCATTTTTAACTTGGGGATAACCAACAGTTGTCTAACAGAATTTAGGGCCCATTCAATAGGAGGAAACTTCTATATAGCTAGCCAGCTACTCATGGTTGAAGAGGTTCTAGATCCTAGAGAAAACCTACTACTGACATTTCTCTTGACCAATATAATTTCTAATTATATTCTAAATACAGTTATCCTTATATCCTTGGGTAAATGTGGCTTTCACCCCTCCCCACAAAAGCTGCTTTCTGCAGCACTCAGAAGCACTTACAAAAAATCCACAACTGGTCTAAATGCAACATAAGAGACCATGAATGCCCGTTTGGTATATCTAAAACACAACCCCTACACCTATCTGACTTGGCCATAGCAGGAACGGCAAGACGTGGTTTCCACCTTTGGAACAGAGCCAGCAGGATATGGGCCTCCACGAGTGTCAATAGTTGCTGTGGGCATAAGGCTCATATGTATAACAGTATATATATTTTATTTCATGTTCCAATTTTGGGGAATATTCTCCCTGCCAAGGTCAATGACTCCATGATAATTAGAAACAGCACAAGTCCATAAGTTGAGGGTACGCCTATATCTCAGCAAAATGGTAAAATCTGAGACCTTCAGGGCAGCTCCTATGGCTGTGGGAAAGAACTCAGAAAACATGAGTTCAAAAATATATAATTTCTCAACTATGTGCAAAACAATAAGGATACAATATGAACTGTATAAGGAGCTTCACAGATCTAAAGGAAAAGAGGCAGCTGCTCGGTGAGCCAGCTTGTCAGAAAGATCTGAGGTAAGGAGATAAAAAGAGATTTAGGGAGTGGTGATCACAGGGCAAGATCCCACCCAACTAAGTTTTTGTTTGTGCTTACAAATACAGGCAGATTTCTGAGTTCAAGGTCAGCCTGGGAGTAAGGGTGTTTAGATACAGGGTCAGGCATGGTTTGAATGGTAATTTCAGGGCAGGGTTCCATCCAGTTTATTTTCTGTGCTTAACAAAGGATGGCAGATCTCTGACTTCTTTTGTAAGGTTAAAAGAAAAAAAAATGTGTGCTAGCTGGCTCTTTCTAAGGGAGAAGGGGCTGTAGCCATGGAATGCTGACTCATGGGATAATCAAAATGGAAACTGGAGTGAATTAACACGTAAAAGACTAGGCTGAGGTCTTTAACTGTTGAGCAATCTGCAGAAGCTGTCTGGAGATATCCAGAAGAAAGTTTTCTAGCAGCTATCCAGACAGAACCGCTTTGAGAGCTAACAAGGCTTTTAGAATTTTTTTTCTGGCTTTCTGATTTTCATTAGAAAACCCAACAATTACTTTTAGAATTTTTCTAAAAGCATTTCTGACCTTGTCAGAAAAATCTAATAATTTTTTTTAGCAGCTTTTCTGACTTTGATTCAAAAAAAACCTATGAGCTATCCAGAAAGCATTTAGAATGTTTTCCATCATAAGGGATAGGAAGCTCTCTAGCAGGGAGCTGTCTGAAGCAGAAAGCAGACTAAAGAGCTAAGAGCTATCTACAGAGAGCTATCTAGGGAGCCATCTCAAGCAGAATACAAGCTGTCAGTTTGTACCCCGTGATTTGACTTCGAGTTCTTTCTTTCACTGCTCTCAAACACCCCTTCTCTCAGAGCTCCTCTCTCCAAGTCGAGGCTGGTCCTTGGCACAAACCTAAGCCTCGGGAGACATCAGAGAAAAGCAAGTGAAGTGAAAAGAGCCTGGGAGTAGGAAGGACACAGGATCTGAGACAATGCTATCTAGAGATGACACGAGTTGCATCTATGAAATCTCAACAGTAGTGTAGCCAAAACAGATCTGCCTAAGGAGAACGGCAGCTGAAATGCCAATGTGGATGATGGAATTCAACCCCAAAAGACACTGCCCTGGCTCTGCACACGTAAGATCGGAGTAAACTGGAATTTCCTTAGTAATATAATATCAGGAATGTTGGGAAGGTAGTGGAACTCTCCAGAAGGGAAAGGCTAATTAAATTTCCTCAGATCATATAGGGTGAGAACCAACCTGTGGGTGGGGACACGTTCCGCAGGGTGGACCTTTGCCCACCTTCAGACAAGGGAAGTCCTTGCCACCTCAGTCCTTGAAAACCAATCAGTTTAAAAAGTCACACTGTTTTACCAATGACATTGTGTCTAATGGCTGCTGCCTTAGAAGTTGTATAAAAGCTCACTGAACAAGCTGTGCGGGGTCGCCTCCTTTCCTTAGGGTCTGAGTCGGCCCCAGGGCACTGGAATAAAAATCCTCTTGCTTTTTTTTTTTTTTTTTTTTGCATCGATCAGGCTCCACGTGGTTCACTCGGGGTCTCTGGTAAGCTAAGGCTCGAAGTATAGTCAACCAGTCATTGCAGAGAGAGGGAGAAATCAGCTTTCTCCAAGAACAAGGCTCCTGATAGTTTATCCAATTTCTAGTAGTCAGCCCTTAACACAAACATATAAACAACACTAAACAGACCTAGTAGGCTGTGTGTGTGTGTGTGTGTATGTGTACACACACACACACACACACACACACACACACACACACACACACGTACATACATATACATATATATTTGCACATATAAAGTAATACATATAACAATAAACACATATATATTTGCACATATAAAGTACATACATATAACAACAATAAATTATAGAAATCATGAATTTGAGAGGGAGTGAGGAGGATATAGGATGAGTTGGAGTGAAAATGATGGAATGATGCATAAGATTCTGTAAATGTGTAAAAAAAATTCTCAAAAAAAAAAATCCAAACTATTTAAATGTTTTTTTTATAAAAGCATAATCTCTTTATGTGTGTATCTAGAACAAAGCTCCATCTGTCCAGGGTTCTACACTGCCACGGATGCTTCAACAACGGACTTCTCCATCTGAGACATGAAAGGTTAAAGCAGGGAAGAGGGTCAGGTCACTCATGATTGTAGGTTTTCAGCGGCAGCACGCACCCATCCGGAAGTGGAAACTTCCGCTTTCAGCTGAATGTAGAGAAAACATCAGCTGTTGTGTTGTTCAATTTAGAAGAAATTGTGAGAGTAGGAGAAATGTTTCTGGCCTGAGCAATTAACAAAGTCTGAAGTGACTTAAAACGGTGATGCAGCAAAGAAAAACTTGATGAGACAAACGTGACATAATAGTAAGGAGTAAAATCATTTTTACAAATACAGAATATGAAGAACATCACTAGCTACACCGGGGGCATCATGAACCTAACTTGGCTACTTAAAATATTATTTTGGTAATTAGAATATATTAATGACATCAGTAGAAGACATGAGATTTCAAATAAATGTTCTTAGTACACAAAGTACTTATCATTTTTGTAGAAAGGTATACATAGTTTTGTTCTCTGTGTTTTTAAGAAAGCAGTCCCAGGCAGGATCTGAGAATAACCAGATGTTTGAGTACAAGATAAATGTGACATAGACATACTCTGTTTTACTCTTGGGCATGAGGATTTCATGATACTATCATGTATTCAAGCCCTGAGCATAACTGCACTCTTCCATGAAACACACAAAAACTACACTGTGAAAACTGAGCCATCATGACACTTACAGGAAACAGCGGCGGAGGCTTCAACACAACATCAGGTAACTTCTCCCCTCTGCTGAATCCCACAGCTTCGATATTAAAGGTATAGGCAGCACGCCCTCTTCCTTTATTGCCAGCCATCAGAAGCAGCTATAGCAGCGGTGTGGAGCAATGCTGAAAGACACAGTTAGTGGGTAAGAGTCACGGGATCATACACAAAAGGAAAAGAGCATTAGAGCAAAATGTAAGACTCCAGCCCTCATAGCATGGTTGATTTAAAGTCATTTTGAACAGGGTTCAAGGATCTACGCAGAAGAGAATCTATGTATATTTTGACAGAAACATTGTAAGAGCCAGAGTCGATGGCTAGCTCCAAGGAAAACATGTCTTCAAGACAGAACAGGACTGGGGCAGCACACACAAGGTCTGCATAGGTACAAGTTAGACAAGGTCCCAGGACTAAGAGAGGAAAGTAGACACAACAAGGAAGGCAAGAAGAACCTGGCACTCACCCCTAACCAAGAAGGAAGGCACTGGCACAATACAGCAGATACTTGGCTTGCAATGTAAACATTCGTTTTTAGTTTTCTCCAGTGGAGTCTCTGGGTAGGCCCATGCCCAGGAGTAGTTGGATAACACAAAATGAACTTAATGGACCTAATAGTAATTTTTTTTTTTT
>JADRCC010572426.1:0-18495 GCA_019843855.1 Hylomyscus alleni | reverse complement strand
TAGCTATGGATGCATCTGAGCGCAACATCATACACTGCTTAGAAACTCTATTGGCATGGATCTTGAGTGCGAACTTTGTAGGTGACAGCAGTATGGATGTCTTTCCTTGACATTGCTCCTCTGAAGAAGCTGTTGTGCTTCTCTTTCAAGCTCCCCAGACCTCCCCTCGCCTGCTGGCCTCTGCTGCAGTAAAATACCACACTCTCATGACTGGAAGGTAGCACGTGTGCATGCCTTGGAAGTGTTCGTAACCCCAAAGAGAGAGTCAGCCCATGGCAGATGCCATCTGATCCCCACCTTAAGGCTTAGCCCAGAAATTCTCCAGGGTCTTATTCTAAAGACACCCCTCAAGATCTCGCTGCTTTCTGGTGACTCAGATGTACACAGTAGCAGAACTTGAGACCTAAAGATCAGTGAGGTAGAAATGAGGAAGGAAATGACATGTTCCATGACTAGTGTCCCCAGCTTGTCTTGCTCTTTCTAGATACAGCACAGACACCTCACATGCTTATAGTGTACTTGTCTGGCCAGATGTGGAAAAGTTTCTTTCTATCTGTTTCAAGGCTGCTTAAATCTTATGTTTTGAAGGTTGAGATGCAATAGGATTCCCTGGAAATTCATGTCTCTCTAAATTGGGCTGGTTTGGCATAGATCTCTCTTCCCAAAGACATTGTATAAACTGTCCCAGGTCAATCCATAAAGAAAGCATGTTCTTAAGGCCCTCTGCCCCGGAGGGCAGATCTGATCACAATGTACTCCCAACTCCATCAGATCTGTTGTTAACTATTTCTTTCCCCAACTCTTTCAGACTTCGAATCAAAGAACTCATCCTTATTACTGGATTCACTCCCTTGAGGGCAAAGCAAGGTCCGGTTTGTTCCTGCCTCCCTGTCTAGGCACCAGGGCTCCTAGCTTAGAAAATCTGCACCCTCAGAGCTACCCACAGAGCTACAGGCTCAAAGCGGTAAAAAAAAAAAAGAGAAAGGGTTGGTTTGATGTGGTTAGCCCACCATCTCTGCCTTTTCACGGTCCTGGCTCTGAACCACTCTCCTGCTCACCCCTCAGCCTGCGCTGGCCTCCATCGATGGATGCATGATAGCCTTCACAACCTCACCTGAGGCTGAAGCAGGACCCAGGGGTGGCATTGCCTTTTTTTCTGAATTCTTGGCTCCTTAGGCCAGCATGGCCTCAGGATTGGGACCAAGAGAAAGAGACAGTAAGAGGAGCGAAGGCTGTTGTTACACAGTTTCCCTTCAGCCCCAGAAATAGAAAGCCAGACTTCCGACTTGCACAGCCCCTGTGCAAACCACTAGACCACACTGCCAGATAAGAAAAATGTTAGATTGTGTCATACTTCCTTCACGGGCTGCAGCTTCTGCAAATGCCCCGTATGCTAGAGAGTCTAAGGAGTGAGGGCTTAAGGGGATAGTAGGAGAAAGACAACAGACACTGTCTTCTCTCCTTTCTGGTTATAGGTTCATGTGCAACCACTAACAGAAAGGTAGGGGAGCTCCCAAAAGCATGAATGAGCTAACTTAGTTATTTGCATGTATGAGAGAGGAAACCTAATTGGAGCCTGCTAGCTAGCCCCTGTGCCCTTGACATTTTCAGTACCCACACGCTTATTTATCAAGTACCAACTGGGTACCAGCTGCCACATTAGTACTGCAGATTTTTGGTGCAGAACAGGGAGGCTGGCCCAAAGTCAGAACCACCTAGATTCCACCTCTGGGCTCAGTACCACTGCACCATGGAAGTAATTTCCCTTCATTCTTTCCCCAGAGCAACCTCGGCAGGCTCCGGGGTTGTCAGCCACTATAGGAAGAGTGATGGTCTGGGTGTTGACAGACTCCTAATTGGAAGGTAGGAGGTGCCGCCAGAGATCAGCTATAAAAGTTATCTTTAGATGGGGGTAGGCTGCTGATGCTCGGAAGAGAGTAAGGGGTGAGGTGGGTGAGCTGTCAGCCTGGGACAGGGCCTGACCTGGCAGACAGTTGATGCATGCAGGAGGAGGCAGCTGATAGATGGGGCTGCCTCTTGTTTCAAGGAATGGTAACAACAGTATGCATGCCAGACTTCAGGACCAGAGTTCATAAAGGGTGAGGTGCCGAGAAAGAGAGAGCACCTGGGGTGGTCCCAAAGACTCGGGCCAGCGATAGCTGTTGAAAAGGAGCTATGTGGCAAAGACAAGGGGAAAGAGAGTCTCAAGGGTCCTTTTATTCAGTTAATAAAAAAATCAGATGTTTCAGGGTGACTTTTAGGCACTTCTAACTGTTCCAGGCCCCGAGAAGTTCAAAAGGAACGGCCAGGTGAGATGGATGTAACATTTACTTCAGCAATGATCACATCCATGCACCAAAGTTATCACTGGCTAGGATGATGCCTATGCGTTATGTAATACTGGTACTTGTGCAAGCTCCTTCCTGCTGCTACCTCATTTACGCCTCTCAACGAGCCTGTAACCCTGCAAAGTAGGTACCTCGGTCTCCGGGGTAGGAGTGAGAGCCCGAGTGTTCTTTCTGGGCCTGTGGAGCTCACAAGTGGCTGAACCAAGGTTTTAACCTACGTTTGTTCTGAAGTTCCTGGAATGGTCCCCTTTACTGAAATAGCTGAGTGATTTACGGAGCCTGAAGGAAAGGTACATTCTGGCTGGTGGTACAGAGGGAAGATCTTAGTGAAAAGTGAGTGAGAGATACATAGGATTTTCAGAGATACTGGAGCATTGGAAAGAACTGTAGGAGGGAGAGGGAACAGTGTGGGAACAGGCCACTGATTTCTTTGTAGAGTTGCGTGATCTGTTGGAGGGCTTCAGAGCCGAGGCTCATCATCATCATTGAAGGACTGGGGAGGTTGTTTGGTGGTAGAACACTTGCTTAGCATGTGCAAGACCCTCAATTCACACACACACACACACACACACACACACACACACACACACACACAGCATCACACACATAAACACAAAACCAAACAGAACAAAGCTGACAATCCTGAGCCAGAGGGTTGAAAGTCTAGGTGAGGGATCGCCCGTGCAGAGCTTGCTCAAGTCTGGCCCAGCCCAGTGCAATGTTTCTGCTGGCCTGGGGATCCTCACAAAGCATCCACAGCATGAGAGGGCCTGGTAGAAGGGTGAAGGTTTCAGAAGGCCTGGCAGACAGTCATGTCACACGCAAGTTCAACCTTCCAAACATTGGATGTGCAACCCTTGAAAGACCACCAACAGCGTTTGGAGGGAAAGGGCCCCTCAGGCTGTGGGATGGGCTTTGCTGCCTTCCACAAGGACCTGCGGGTGTCCTGGCAGAGTGAGGAGGTGGCAGAGGCATCAGGTGTTAGGGTACCAGGGCCTCCTGAGAAGGAACAGGTGTGAAGCAGAGCAATTAGCCCAGAGGCGTCAGTGAGACAGATAGGTTGGATTTGATCAGGAGTCACCCGGATTACAGCCCCTGCTGGTGAGCAGGCTTCATTAAGTCTCCAGCGCATGCAGGACCTCGAGGAAACTTGCTTCTTCAAGGAGTCAGAGGACAGGGTAATTAGAATAGTCTTTTAAAATCAAAACACTATGAAGGTGGCTGGAGCCTTCAAGCCTCTTCCACGGTGTTCTGAGCATATTCCCAGAAGGGAGGAAGAATAGCTGACTCAGGTGCTGAGACTCTGACAAGCCCAGAGTGAGGCAGGTGCTCACTGTGTGAGCTGGCAGCTGCTAATGTCTTCGGGAACTGCTAATTTTCCCTTCTGCACCAGCTGCAAAAGGGGGACCATTCAACTGTCTCCCAAAGAGGCTGATGTTTACATCTTCACCTCCCCCCACCGTGTGTGTGTGTGTGTGTGTGTGTGTGTGTGTGTGTGTGTGTGTGTTGAACAAGCCTGGTCACTGCCCTTATCCACATTCCCAAACACATTCTCACACTAAGTAGAAGACAAGGGTTGTAAAGGACTTGGAGTAACCTTGCTAGTGAGCTGGTCTGCAGGATTTGAAGGGTGTCCTTACAAAACTAAGACAGATGGGAAAGTGTGTTCCTACTACTACACAGGACCAGTGAAAGGAAATGTGCATTTGGGAGACTCCACCTCTTGCCAGAGCCTGTCTTGCCCATGGGTTAGTTCCCCCATGGAGCAGGTCCTCTGTCCTCATCATCCCAAATTCTTGCTCCAGTCTCTCTGCTTAGACAAACTCAACCTCCCTCAGACACCATCTGAAAAACTGAATCTTGATGAAAAGGCTTTCTGACTCTGTCAATAAGTGATTGAGATTTACCACTGTCCTACCAGATAATCATTTCACACTCTCTGAGGCCTCTGTCTCCTTGTCTGTAATACATTGTGGGAACTCACTAGCTATGATCAAAATTAGTGAGAAAAACCACAGAAATGTCTGGACACACGCTGGCACTTACTCCAAGTTAGTCATTCATGTTAATAATCCTCACAATAATAGCATCACTTAATATTGTAATTACTTCACACTAGGCTATGCGTTAGTCATGGGTCTCTAGAGGAAGAGAATCAACAGATGGATATAGAATGAGAGAGGGAAAGAGGATTTACTAGTTTGGCTCACATGCTATGGTCTGGGGAGCCCAGCAATGGTTGTCCCACACTAGAGCAGCCAAGAACCTGTAAGTTGCTGAGTCCACACAGCTGGATGTGTCAGTGCCAATCAGGCACTGAAGGCCTTGAGGATTACTGGAAAGCCATTGTTCTTCAGTCCATGGTGGAAGCCATGCACCTGCCAGAGAGAAGGCAGGTTGGTAAGAGGCAAAATTGTTCTCTTTTCCATCTGTTGTTTAGGTTGCCAGCAGAAGGTGCCACCAACATCTAGGGTGGCTTTTCCTGCTTTAGATAATTGGTCAAGTAACTCCCTTACAGATACTAGAAAGATAGCTCAGCAGTAAAGAATACAAACCACTCTTGCAGAGGACTTGAGTTCTGTTCCCAGTACCACATCTGATGGCTCACAACCACCTATGACTCCAGCTCCAGGGGAGTCCAATGCCTCTGGTCTCCAAAGGCACCTGCACTGGTGGACAAAATCCCACATTCACATACATATATACATCATTTAAATCACAATAAATATTTTAAGAAAATCTCACCACAGGAATGCCAGTAGCTTTTCTTGTAGTTGATTCCTGATCTAGTAAAGTTGACAACCAAGATTGGCCAGGGAATAAATTCCTTGGCTGTAGGTGCAGTGTCTATTTTGTCCATGGTTTTATATCCAGAGACTAAGAGTGTTTGGGCCATGACAAGTATTTGTTTTTTTGACTGGACAAGTGAAGGAATTAATGAATGAAGAGCAGTCACACATCGTTTGATAATACAGATATGCTCTGAGAAATGCACAGCTATGTGATTTTGTTCCCATGCAAACACTGAATGTACTCACATAAGTAAAGTCTGGCCAGTACCTGACTAATACAGATGTAGAGGCTCACAGCCATCCATTGAACTGAGTACAGGGTCCCCAATGAAGGAGTTAGAGAAAGGACCAATGGAGTTGAAGGGTTTGCAGCCCATTAGGACAAACAACAATATGAACTAACTAGTACCCTCAGAGCTCCCAGGGACTCAACCATCAACCAAGGACTATACATGGTGGGACTGATTGTTCTGGCAGCATGTGTATAGTAGAGGATTGCAAAGTTGATCATCAATGGGAGGAGAGGTCCTTGGCCCTGTGAAGGTTCTGTGCCCCAATGTAGGGGAATGCCAGGGCCAATAAATGGGAGAGGGTGGGGTGGTAGGCATGGGGAGGAGGGAGGTAACAGAGATTTGTTCTTGCTGTTTTTGTTTGTTTGTTTGTTTGTTTTTTGGAGGGGAAACTGGGAAAGGAGAAATCATATGGCATGTAAATAAAGAAAATATCTAATTAAAAAAAAGAGAAAAAAGAGAAAAGTCCCTATAAATGGGGAAAAAAAAGTATAGTCTGGTGTTCCTAGGCTTCAAACTTATATTTCATGATACTATACTGGAAACGGTGGGACTTTTCAAGACAGTGGCATCTGTATCTGAATATGGATATGGTTAACCATGCAGTAATTGAAAATCAAACTCAGTGTACCTGTGTCAGGCTCCTGCTACTGGTGAGTGAGGGATGCATGTGGGTGAGACCTAGGATGTTGCTCTGTACCCTCTAGGCTTCCTAAAGCCGGTACCTTAAGATATGCTAATTTTAATTGTTATTATCATCATCCTTATCATCATCATCATATTAGGGCTGGAGAGAAGGATCAGCAGTTAAGAGCACTTGCTGCTCTTACAGAAGATCCTGGTTCAGTTTCCAGCATCCTTATGGTAGCCTATAACCATTCTCCATGATTCCAGTCCAAAGGGATTTGACGCCTTCCTCTGATCTCTGAGGGTACCAGGCATGTACTTGGTGCACAGACATATACACAGGCAAAATATTTATTTACCTAAAAATAAAATAAAATTCTTTCCTGACAAGCCTTAGCTTATTATAACATCTAACTTTGAATACTTCACATTTTAAACCTTATGGCTCTTTAGTAGTAGCACAGCTTAACACAAACTGCTAGCCACATGTGTCTAAAATTACTTGGTAGCCTGTCTTTGCGGTCAGAAATTTTTTTGGATTGAATTTGACTTGGTCAACCACTAACCATCCTGCCTGGTCAAGTTGCTTAGCCCTCTCCAGCCTCAGTTTCTCCTAACAGCAAGTTAGGGTGACATCAGAAGTTTTACTGATTCATCCAACCAGCATTTACCAGGCATTTAATACATGGTGGGAGCATTCCAGGCAGTGGGCATACATAGAAGTCAGTGAGACAAACATTACTCTCACCTGACAGAGCTTACAAATCAGCACCGGTGAGAGACTGAGAGCCGCTGAAAGGGCAAGCAGCCCCGGGGCATCCCAGGTGGTCCTGCGGTGGACTGAGGGAGAAGGGATGGTATAGTCAGGGCTATGAGTATCCAACTCACATGACAAGAGAAGACCTTTGTGATGAGGACTGGTGTCTTGGGAGGAATGTTCTGGGAAAAAGGGAAAGAGTGAAGGCCCTAGAGTCCAGGGTTAGCAAGGTGAACACGTGACTAAAGCCACAAGAAGGAACAAAGAAGAGAGTGCAGAGCCGGTTGAGTCAACCACATGGAAACTTGGGGCTGTCCGGCTTTTGCTCTGGCCGAGCAAGAGAAGCTTCAAATGTGAGATTATCTGACATGGGTTATGAAGAGTCACCCTGGCAGCCGCATCGGGGATGGAAAACGGACAGTGTGGGTGTCATATACAACGAGGAGGCCGGTCACATGTACTCTACAGGCATAGTGTAAGGAACTCACAGGATGATGCATGGGTGGACTTGGCTAAGCCTGGCAGACGTCAATGTTCAAGCCACAATGGAAGCTAGAGATCACAGCTGGTGGTACAACCTGCCTCAGTTCCCATGTGACCTGTCATGCAGGGTGCCACCTGCCCTTGTCCTCTCACTAATCTCTGGCCCTATGGTTCCTTCCTTCAACCCTACCCTGAGGATGTACCCCATTGTTGCAGCTTTACCTCCTTCTCCACTAGTTCAACTGAAATGCAGCATTATGCACAGTTTCCCCCACTCAGAAGTCCCTGATGGGCTAATGGCTCCTTAAGTCACAGTCAGAAAGGCTAGTCTTCAGGGCCTCCTGCAGTGTGATGCTTTTTCCAACCCATGGTTACTGCTACCTTGGAGATGAACAGCCATGAAGAAACAGAGGTGGACAGAACGTGTGACTCTAGTCAGGATCACAGAGGAGACTGCACTGGTGATGGAAAGCCAGCCTTCAGGAGCCCTTACCCACATGCCCTGCCCACAGTGGACACATAGCCCTGGCCATTCTTGCCTCTCTTCTCCCATTGTGTTACCATAGATACAACAATCATGAATCTTTTCTTAAAGCTCCAAAATGGTGTGAAGTTTCCCAAATTAGTTTCCTTTTATTGCTCTCTTCTCCATTGGCTCCTGCTCATGGGGGTGGGGGGGGCTCTAACCCATAACAAAATACCCTCATTATGCCTTTACTGGTTCTGACAAGAGACTCAGGCTCCAAGTCATGGGTTTCCTGCCTCAAGTGCTCCTGTCCAGCTGTCCCTTTCCAACGTGGCTCACTTCACAAAGGATGAGTGCCAGACTGGAGGGCAGATTATAACTGGGACCTGCTGGCTACAGGGAGAAGAGCCAAATCCATGATAGTATATTTCTAACCAACCTGGAAGCCAGACAATGCCTCCCCTAAAACCACCACTGGTTATGATGGATTTACAGGCCAGCTGACTTCTCCCACAGAGGGACTGAGAGATTGGCTCCAGGAGTGATACCTACCACCATATAGATCTTGGAGAAGACAAAGAGAACCTGGTGCCCAACCCCAGTGGTCTAAAATGGCACGCCTGAGGCTAGCTATCCTCAACCACACATGCCAAAGCACGGAAGCTGCACAAAGCTATGGGACACAGATGTCCCTGTTCCTGTGAATGGGTAGCCACAGATGCTGCTATGGAGCCTTAAAAGGTGAAAATGTGACTGGGAAGCCTTTGACTTCTCACTACCCAGTCCTGTCCGATATGGATGACAGCTGTGTCTGGGACACTGTTTTCCCGACTCAGTGCCAGGACACCTGGGCACTATTGGATGCGCAGTGTCAATCATTCGTATCTGTGCAGACTATATAAGGCTTCTGCTACAGCATCATGGGCCAGAAGCATTCTATTATCCTGAGCGGCTATGGGGATAAACAAAAGGCATGCTTCTGAGCTTTTGGACCTACCTCTTCCATCTTTGCCTTCCAGCTATGCTTATCGGAATTATGGTACCCATTTGGGAGCCCAGGATAGAACCAAGTGTGTCTTCAAGCGACCAGTCTACTCTGTGCATCTTTGTGTGCCTCTGTGGCCTGAGTCTGACTTCATGGTTATGCTGTACCAGTCACATTGCAGGTGCCCAGCTACACCTCTGCACCCTAGATGAATACTACCCGGTAATCCACATGCTATACCAAAGTGTCCGTACCAGAGCACAAGCATCCACTCCTACAGGGCTGCGGTTAGTGCAGCATACTGGAACAATGTTCACACTAGACAGAGCATCCAAGTTTTAACTTCTTCCCCTTGTCCACACTGAGCACCATGCACCTTATTCTATTCCCACCAAAACTTTCTTTGCCAGGCCTCCCAAAGCAAGCCCACTGCTTTAGGCTATCCTAGACTAATAAGTACATACACATGGCTAGAGCTATGACCAAATGGTTGGACTTCATGCAGCACTGGGTCTGTTATCCCTTCTCCAACACTCCACCCTACAAAAAAGCAAGCCATTTCCTTATTGGACTACACAAACCATCAAACCCAACGGCCACTGGTATAGTCAGCTAGACTCTGCCCCTTCTATGCTGGGCTAGACTGGTAGGGCTTTGATATAAAATCTGGCCCTGAATCCTGGTTGTGTATCTATCCCAGTGTACACATAGGTGTTTGTATCTTCCTCAGCTTGATGAGTGCAGCTAATGGTATTGAGCCCCACAGATGAAACAAACATAAGAGGTTGGAGTCCCAGAGGAACCTGGTTTACCTAGCCAGTCTTCGGGCTACCTAAGGTCTCCACTGCTCAAACCCACACTACACTCGGCTAACTCTGACAAGTGCTTTAACATTGCTATGACACTTAGAAATTGAATTACACTATTGCAATGCCAAAGTCCCAGAGAGTCATAACCCACTTCCTACCCATTGCTCTGAGTCTAAGTGTGGGTCAGAAGGTCCCAAAGTGTCCGTACCAGGGACACTAAGGGAGGGCTTGCAATAAAGTCACACCAGGAAACTGGTAAAGGCAGCAGACAGAAGCCAAAAGATCTAACACCCAGCATGACATAGATAGTGGCATCAATGATGCTTCTACCAAAGAGCCCAAATATGGTGGCTGCCGAAGACTTGACCACTGTCTGGGGAAGAGCACCTGCCCTCGAGAGGCATAGCAATCCTTCTGTATGTGGATGAAGTTTGTAGGCAAAGATCCATGGAGCCCAACAGAAGCACTACAAAATCAAAGGCAAGTTTTATACCGTGTACTTTGAACTCCCTAAGGTTTGGATGTCCTTGGCCACCTGACGTGGCATTGCCACAGAGGCCCTTCTGCTTATAGGTAGATTTCACATACTAAGATGGCTACCTAATATTGGTACCTTCTCTATATAAAGTTGTATTGGCAAGAATTGTGTCACACTGAGCTGCATGTTAGTCAACTATGGAGAAAGCGAGTTGAGCACACAGTGTCACTTACAGCAAAATGGCAGCTCCAAACTGCTAACACTCACTGGGACAGAAACCACCAGCTGCTCCAGCTCTTTCCTAGAAAATCTCACGCAAGATACTCGGCCTTCCCTTTTTTGAATTTCCTAATTTTCATTTTGACCTTATTTGTGTTTGCATGCACCTATGTATGTATGCATACCATGTATGTGTGCTTGGTGCCTGTAGAGACTAGAAGACAATGCTGAGCCCCCCCAGGAACTGGAGTTGCTGACAATTGCAAACCACCATGTGGGTGCTAGAAACTAAACTTGGGTGCTCTGTAAGAGCAACAAAGGCTCTAAAGCTCTGAGCCATGTTTCCAAGCCTCTCTTAGACTCACTCCGAAACAGATCATCGGACCTCAGCCTTGTTCAGGGAATGCATTCCTGTCTGTTCCTTTCTCTCCTGCTGTGTCCTTCATATCTTGGTCCTGGAATCCTGGCAGGGGTGTCAAGGGAATGAAGAAGGAACAGACACACCAACACACGTGTACAGAAAAGCTGGGCTCAGGTGGGCTGTGCTCCTGCTGATGGAGGCGTCCGCTATGCAACAAGAACCTGGAACCTCAGAGCTCTTACGTCCAGCACAGGGAGAAGAGTTAGCTGGTGTGAGCAGGAGTTCTCTCTAGGTTAGCAGTCCCATGTTGTAGTCATTCGGGAGGAGGAAGCTACATTTGATCATTGTTGCACACACTGCCAACATTCACAGTCAGTCCTGGAAACCTGGCAGGGGTGGCAAGGGAATGAAGAAAGACAGACACCCAGACACACATGTACAGAGAAGGTGGGCTCGGGTGAGCTGTGCTCCTGCTGATGGGGCTCCATGAAGAAGCTACAATTGAGATAGCATTTGCACACACTGTTAACACTCAGTCAGACCAGAGGAAGGCATTGCTGCCCCACTGAGCCTTACCAGGAAAGGCTTTGCCATTCCGATGGATCTGAAGCACTGGGGTCCTTGATATGGTTGTACCCATGTCAACAATATACACACTCACTTGGGATTTCAAAAGCGTCTCACGCATTCACTCAATGATCCCTCTGCTCCCTATACTCTTCCAAATGTCAGTAGACGCTCTTGTCAGGGAGTTCCTCACTCACATATTCTCCATGATGCCTGTGCTTGTATAAGAATACACTTCCCACTTATCCACAGTCACTGGCTCAGAGACGTGATGTGCTTTAAACAGGAGAGAGCATGGGGATGTACAGAGACAAGAAACCTGGGCCTCATCTCATACACACTTGCAATTCTGGGCCTCTGTCAGCAAACTTTTCTTACTCTCAGTTTTCCTATCTACACAGCTGGAATAAGACTACCACTGATTTCACAAGACTGTCCGGGATTAAGTAAGGAATGCATAACCCGGCACACAGTAGCTTCTCAATTAAAAGAATATAGCAGTTGTTTGTAACCATAGGTAAATGTTTTGACATCTGCCACCTTTTGTCTGAAGTACTCATGGCTGAGCCCATGTCAAATGCTGCTTCCTAGATAACATGGCCTCTTTCTTTGTTGAATTTTACTTCATGAATCCCTTCCTCTTGAAAAATAAATTCTCGAAAGATTTCCTTGTGGACTGGGGAGATGGTTCAGCAAGGACTTAAGTTTAAAATGATATCCACCATCCATCAGAGAAACAGTGTGGTAGCACATGCCTATAATCCCAGAGAGGGGAGAAAGGATGCCAGCCAATCTAGTCAATCAGGTTTAGTGAGACTCCCTGTTGCAAATAAAAAGCAGTGGGGTGGGCAGAGCAATAGAGGAAGACACCCACCTTCAGCCTCTGGCTTCCACAGGCATCTGTGAACACATCAGTGTTGTCAACTAGACAGTATCATGACTTCTGGGCATGCCTGTGGAGGATTATCTCTATTGCATTAATGGGTGTGTATCAGTGTATTAATCCCGTGTAGGTGTGGACGTTGCCTGGCTGGGTGGGATCCTGAACTACACAAATGGATAAAGCACTGAGTCCCAGGTATGCGTTCACTGCTCCGGTCTTTTTACAGGATATGGAATGTAGCTAGCTGTTCCAAGCCCCGCTTCCCTGGTTTTACCACCAGGAAGGGCTGGAACCTGGAACTGTGAGTTAAATAAGCCTTTCTCCCTTCAGTTGTTTTCATCCTGGTATTTTATCACAGTAAGTAGAAAAGAAACTAAGACACACACACATTTTTTTTTAAGACCTGTAAGTCAGGATACCAGAGTCTACTGAGCAACTGTCCTGTGACTCTCTAGTTGAGGCAGACTTAAGGTTTTCAGAAGGGGCTTTGTCCGAATTTCTTCTGCTGTTAGATAGGAACTGACTTTTCAACTCCCTGTAGGATGTCTGAGAATCCAAAGGTTGTAAGAGACAGAGCACTGGCTTCCTCAGGCTTCCAGGAACATCCCTCCTTGAACGCCTGGGTGCTCGAAGAAGGTACCTCTCCTTTAACAAGCTGGTAGGAGGAGGAGGGGAGAACTGGGCAGGAAGAAGCCTTTTAACAGCAAAGAGACCGTTAGAATCCATCTCTTTGCCCATGCCAAAGCCTGACCTGCCCCACCCAGCCCCTATCCTCTATCAAGGACACTTGTCTGCTATCAGAAGCCCCGAGGGCACTTTTCCCTGCTTTATCAAGGACCCGAGGAAACATTTCTCCAACTGAAGATAAGGATTCCCCGCCAGCACCACCCACACAAACACTACCACCACCCACACAAACACGTACTCTCTTCTCCAGACTACTTAAACTGAGTTCCTGACATTTTTCTGGAAAGAAGGCATTTCTACCTGAATCTGCAGTGACGTGTGGAGAGGCAGGTAAGACATGTTTGACTGGTCAATTCATTCGTTCCTTCAGCAGTACTTACTGACTGCCACATATCACCAGATGCTCTTAAGTTCAATTCTGATCAGCACAGGGGCACCAGGCACAGCCTAATGACCCTAACATGGAAATTTACAAAGTGAGTTTGTAGTTCAATCCTGCAAAGTATGCTCTCATCCCATTGGTCTTGGGGGCGGGAAGGGGGAGTGTTGGGGGTAGGGGGATGGAGAGGCAGAATGGTGTGGAGGGGACTTCCCTGCGGAAGTAATGTTTGAGTTGAAGGAGAGTGTGCAGTAATCAGCCAGACTTAACTCTTGCATTCTGTGTGGCTGTTTGGGGGTTAAAGATGCCTCGCTCTTCCGAAGTCTGGCTGCAGCTTCATTCAGGTCCTGCTTCCCAGAGTCAGCACCGCATGACCTCCTGAAGGTTAAGATGGAAATGACTTCCTGGAGTGATAGGGAAGCCAGTGAAAAACCTGGAGGGGCCTCCTTCAAAATTCAATCTGCTTTGCAAAAGTTGCCAGATAAAAGATATTTCCAGATGGAGGGCCACACAGGAAATAACAAATGGAATATTTTTTTTTGATGGTTCTTTCCTTGTGATCTGACTCCTCCTGCAATAGTCTGAAAGTATAGGGAGTGGAGATGGCCCACTTCAGCCCTTTGGAAGGGGCTGTGGTCCGACCAGGCTTTAAAATTTATTCATGTAAGCACCTTGAAAAGACTTAAAGTGTGTAGTGTGTGTGTGTGTGTGTGTGTGTGTGTGTGTGTGTGTGTTACCCAGGGGAGCCTCCACCTACCCAGAAGGGAAGGGGAGAGGGTGGGAGGAGGGATAGCAGGAGGGGGTGACTGGGAAGGAACAGCGAGTAGGATGTAAAGTAAATAAGTAAAAAAGAAAAAAAATTAAATTAAAAACAATTATTCATGTCTCCCAAAATCCACGGTCTAGAAATTGTCACTCTTAGGTCCTCAGAGCTAGCAGATGACAGAAGAGTGTTGGGTTATGGAATGAATGGTTGTGCATAATGACTAACGTGCCCATTCTCTGGCCTCGGAACCAAGCAGGCTTCCACAAGGAAGGCTGGGAGGGATCTGGGCACTGGTGCAGTTCCTATAGGCCTTAGGCCAGGGATGACCGCTGAGGTACCTGACAGCTCATGGGTCTGGATTCACTGTAGAACTGGGCATGTTAAAAGGGATCCTGCATGAGCCTGAGAAGGCTGTGAGCTCTCTAACACCATACGTCAAATTCTGCTCGTGGGACAGATGTGCAGCCATGGAATGGCTATCCACTTTCACCAGGCTTCTCTCTGTGTGTAGTAAAACACATATAAAATTTTATGGTAAATATACACAAAATCTACCGTCTAAACACTCCCAAGTGCATAGTTCGGTGACACTGGACACATTCACGCCACTGTGCAGTCCTCACCCCCATCTATCTCCAGGGCCTGTCCCTTTTTAAAATCTTCCCCAAGTGAAATGATGGATCTATTAAACAATAATTCCGCATCTTAGTGCCATTCTACTATCTGGCTTTATGAATTTGACTCCTCTAAGGACCTCGTAAGAGTGAAGTCATAGCCTCTGGTCGTAGTGACCGGTCGGCTTACTCCTCTTAGCATAATGTCTTCAGGGTTCAGCCATATTTCTTTTTTTTTTCTTCTTCTTCTTTTTTTTTTTTTTTTTTGTTTTTTTTTTGTTTTTGTTTTTTCGAGACAGGGTTTCTCTGTGTAGCCCTGGCTGTCCTGGAACTCACTCTGTAGACCAGGCCTCGAACTCAGAAATCCACCTGCCTCTGCCTCCCAAGTGCTGGGATTAAAGGCGTGCGCCACCACTGCCCGGCTCAGCCATATTTCATTGTGAGTCAGAATTGCCTCCGTCTTTGCGATGGAATACTATGGTATTGTGTGTACTCGGTTCTACCTTCTGTTCGGCTCATCTGTCAGTGAACACTCGGGTGCCTCCACCCTGTCTACCGTGAAGACTACTGTATGGGTGCAAGTATACAAAGAATCGTATCCTTATTTTCAATTATTGGAGGTCTGGATTCAGAGGCGGCTGCCATACTGTTTTCATAATGGCTGTACTGTTTCATATCACTATCAGCAATGTATAAGTATTCCAATTTCTTCAGAGCTTCGCCAACACTTGATATTTTCAGTTACTTTTATTTATTTTTGTTTTCAGTTTTGGTGCCAGAGAGGGAAGGCGGGGTTTCACCCACCCTGAGCAACCAGGCTAAGCACATGTGCACTCTTGCACTAAGCAATACCTTCTGCTTTCACACCTCCTCCAACAGCTGTGGAGCGGTGTCTTCCTCGTGGGCTTGATTTTCAGGTCTCTGACGATGCGATGAGTGAGTGTGTTTGTGTGTTTACTGGGTACTTGGATACCTTCTCTGGAGAACCCAGAATGCAAAGTCTTTGCTCACTTTTAAACTGGGTTGCTTGTTTTGTTTTTGTTGAACCGTTTTTATGCTCTGGATCATCAGGTCCAATCAGACAGACCATTTGTAAATACTTTACACTAGTCCAGAAGTTTGCTACCTTCTACTCTATTGATGGTGCCCTTTGATGTTCAAAATCCCTTGGTTTTGATGTAGTCCACTCTCTAATTTTAATTTTGCTGCCTTTGTCCTTACTGTGGTACCCAAGATTTCATTGCTAATTCCAATGTCAAGATGCATTCCCCTTCTTTCTTCTAAAAGACATATTGTTTTAGCTCCGAACATGATGATTCTGAGGAGAACTTGCTCCCTGACATAATGACCCCTCCAGGCACTGCATCAGCGTGAATCTACTTGATTGCACGGACATGATATTGAAAGTCTTCAGGTTCAATTATTCAAATTATTGAACAGCTCCAAACTGAGGTCACTATGCAGGAAAGCTAATAAATGAAAATCATTCTCTCTCTTTTCCAAGAACTTAAGGCAAGACACCTCTTTTGGGGTGACCAGATGCTGCATGAACAAAATCACAAAAGCTAATGAGGCATGTGCCTGGGTCTTAGAGCTAAGAATGGCAGGAACTCAGGCAGATGATCACTCTAAGATTCAGAGGCGGGGAGACCAGATCTTTCAGATAAACATATAGCTGGAGCTGTGCCAGGCAGATAGAACTAGGAGAGCTTCTATACTAACCACAGGAATCATTGGTATCTATTGAACACTTACTTTATGCTGGGCACTGTGCTCTGTCCATCACACATGGTCTCTATCCCAGTTACTACTAACCCTGTATTTGCCATAGCTTCTATTTTATCAATGGGATTTGCTTTAGTCTATCCTGATAGTAAGTTGTGAAGCAGAGAGTCAAAATTAAGTTTATTTGTATTAAAGCCTCTATGCTTAGTCATTCTAATTTAGCCCCAGAGCTTTGAAGCAGGAGCAAAGCAGATACACCAGAGAGGGATAAAAGAGAAGACAGTGTGGAACCGGGAGAGATGGCTCAGCAGCTAAGATCACTGATTGCTCTTCCAGAGGTCCTGGGTTCAATTCCCTGAAGCCACATGATGGTTTACAACCATCTGTAATGAGATTCAATGCCTTCTTCTGGTGTGTCTGAAGACAGTTACACTGTACTCATATGTATAAAATAAATAAATCCTTTTTTTTTTTTTTTTTGAGACAGGGTTTCTCTGTATAGCCCTGACTGTCCTGGAACTTACTCTGTAGACCAGGTTGGCCTCGAAGTCAGAAATCCACCTGCCTCTGCTGGGATTAAAGGCATGTGCCATCACTGCCTGGCAAATCCTTTAAAAAAAAAAAAGAATAGACAGTGCACAGACCATTCATACAAACAGGGTGTTTGAGACCATAGCAGGCTGAATGGGAGGGGTCAGTCTCAGTTTGTGGGATAGAAGGTAGATGGAGGAGTGGGCAAGGCTGAAGCATCTTCATAGAAGTATAAAAGAATTTGACCTTAGTTTGTAAGAATGACAGAATCACACATCAGGTCTAACCTTCAGTGCACGTCTTTCATCTAGAAAAATGAGACAAGTGAAGCCTCAAAGGCTGGTCAAACCATAGATGACCATGGGCCATTGTAAATTCTAGCATAGGATGGTGAAGAAAATAGTATTCCAAATAGGCTAGGTTAGCCGTAAGGAGATGAAGGGCAATGAAGAGAAGCAGAGAGAGCTGGCAGGAAGAAGTCTCCTTCCTGGTGCTTCCTGAAGAGCACCTCCCTCTGTAACAGGTCTCTTTCTGTAGCTGGGCCCACCCCAGTACAGACCTAGTTCTGTTTCTCTCTATGGTTTATAACTCTGATAGACATGAGGACAGGCTGTCAGGGTGGGTATCATCAGAGTCTCCTTCCCCTGCCAGGCCTAGTACCCTCTCCCATCAACACTCTGGTCTCAACTCATCCATCCCTTCTTCCAATGGAAGGTACATCTGGGATGCAGGCTCTCAACCGACTGTGGTAGGGTCCTGTCTCTTCCTCATGTTGCTTTCCTGAGCCTGAGGCTGGGCCCTGCCCTTGTGACTCTATCCCATGGGTCCTCAAAGGATCTCCACAGCAAGAAAGGGAAGGCATATGGCCCAGGCAAGGCTACAGACTACCCTGCTTGGGCTAAGCTCTCATGAGGCAGAATTTGTTATTCATCTATCTCCAGCCAAAAAGAGCCCTCTGATTGACTTCCTCTAAAATTCTCTCTGCTTAATTAATTCTAATAATAGCTGCTGCCGTTGAGTTCCTGCTCCATGATGATCACCGTGCTAAGTATTTGGCATGCATGATCTCATTTTATTCCTACAACCCCATGGTGAAGATATTATTATCCCTATTTTGCACATGATGAAATTGAAGCTCAGCCCTGTTACATAATTTGCCTAAAAACCTGTGAAGGAGCCAGGACTCAGACATAAGCCAGTCTATCTCCAATGCCTGGGACTCATTGCACTCTCTGCACGGGTCCTTGTGAGAGTGGGGCTCCCACAGTGGCAGGTCACATGTCAGCGTGCCTTGTTTGCTGACACCACCTGTATTTCAATGTTCCTGGGAGCCAAAGGCTTCTGTCTTTCAAAAATAAAAGTCTCATACAAATGCTAACTCAAGTGCTTAACTATGGTCCTAGAAACTCGGGAGACAGGTTTGTGGGTGGCTTGAGTTCATGAGTTCAAGATTACCCTGGTCCCAATAGTGAGGCCCTGTCTCAAAAACAAATGAATATAAACCACCTTTAAACTATTGGCCTCAAATATTAATGGTATCTATGCCTGAATTCTTCATTTTAAAATTATACTCAAGAAGCCGGGAGGTGGTGGCGCACGCCTTTAATCCCAGCACTTGGGAGGCAGAGGCAGGCGGATTTCTGAGTTCGAGGCTAGCCTGGTCTACAGAGTGAGCTCCAGGACATCCAGGACTATACAGAGAAACCTTGTCTCGAAAAAAAAAAAAAA
>JADRCC010572423.1:0-12292 GCA_019843855.1 Hylomyscus alleni | reverse complement strand
TACTAACTATGGTGGTTTGAATATGCTTGAGCCAGGGAGTGGCGCTATCAGGAGGTGTGGCCTGGTTGGAGGAAGTGAGTCACTGTAGGGTAGGCTTTGAGACCCTTCTCCTGGCCACCTGGAAGACAAGCCTCTCCTGGCTGCAGTCGGATAGGATGCAGAACTCTTGGCTCCTCCAGCACCATGTCTGCCCACACGCTGCCATGCTTCCTGCCACAAGGGACTGAACCTCTGAAAGTATAAGCCGGCCCCAATTACATTGTCCTTTATAAGAGTTGCCTTGGTCATGGTGTTTCTTCACAGCAGTGGAAACCCTAAGACATTAACTTTCAAAATATGCAGAAAATATTAAAAACCAGGTCGGTGATATTCATTCACACTCATATACCTATATATTGGAATGAACAATTAATAACAGTTTGGGGTATCTAGATCAATGGTTGTTGAAACATTTAAAACCAAACAGCGGACAGTATTTCCTCGAGGCTTAACAGTATACGCTACGCAAATCTAATAATTAAAGTTCCCACCCAACGTACAAAATGGTGATCATACGTTAGGAACTGATGATAAATGCTACGTGGGACCAATACTATAGATTCGCTTTTCTGTCTTCAAAGTATATTTGTAGCTAACTTTTGATGTAATTTCTTAAAAAAAATAAACACCAGCCCAACTTTACCATAGAGTAAGCTCTACAGATGAAAGCATTCCAACAATGTTTTCATCCTTTGAAAACCGCAGCTTTAAGCCTATATCTTATAAAGGCATTTTTTTTGTAGTTGTTTGTGGAGGGTGTGCAGGGCGACGGGCTGGAAACCCAGACAGGAATTATGTCTTGAGAATTCTTTGTTCTTCCAGAAACCTCCATCTTCCTCTTAATGTTCTTAATTGGTTGGGTGAGGGGTCTCCTTTCTGGGTCTTTACAGTTTCCAACTCCACTCAGGCTCTAGACTCTCTCATGCACAAAGGCTTGTGTATGTGTGGCGGTGTGTGTGTGTGTGTGTGTGTGTGTGTGTGTGTGTGTGTGTGTGTGTGAAGACACTCTGGGCCAGCTCTTCTAGCCCCCTGTTGTTACCCCAATGTCAACTGAATTCTCTCTCATACACACCCTTGAGCTTGCATGCAACTTTCTGCATGGCTTCCAAGTGTTCTGAGAGCCTGAAATAAATGCCTGTGAGAAAGAAGAAGAGTGGAAGGTGTTGAAGAGAGCCTGGGAGACACTGAGGAGTTGAGATCGAAGGTTTCCAGGCTGTGCTAGGAAAATGGGTTGCAATGGGCTGAGCTTCCTCTAGGTATCCAGGTCAGCTTTTCCTTCAGCAGAGGGACTGACTGGTTTCAAAATGACGGGACCAACCCTTCCCTCTAGTCTCCATAAAAAATCCAAGGGTGTGATGCTATTTACTGTAATTACTTCAACTCAGGCATGTGAAGGAATTTGTCTATATTTGGGATAAGGCTGAATTCTATGTCATTTTAGTCAAAGAAAGGATAGTTCTTGAAAATTATGTCTCCTGCCAACTACTAGGGATGGCATCACCAGTTCAGGTGTAGGTTTGCTGTGTGCCCAGTGCCAGCTTGAGTATAGGTTTGCTGTGTGCCAAGTGTACTGGTAGGAAGGATTTTGTTCCAGGAAGGCTGCCCAGTTTGCTGAAGTAAGCAGAAAAGCCTTGCACAAGGTGATATAACTCGTCCCTGTTTAACAGCAATTATTTATTGGCTCACAGTGTCATTGTCATTGTGTTAGTAACTACAGCAGCCATAATTCAACAACAAAAATAGTTCTGCTGTGTTGTACTTCATGTGGCTGTCCAATAAGAACGCACGTTTACTGCTATGGAGTTTAAAGTGCCCGTGTCTCATCAGAGAGGAGAACGAACTGCTCTTTGCATAGCATCCTTTCCCCAGAGAAGAGTAAAGTTGGCAGAGGACTCACAGCTGCCAAAGAATTTCTTTCTTTTTCTTTAGGTATTATTTTAGTCATACAAGTGCGTTGTCAGCATCTGTGCCTGTGTACCATGTGCATGTCTGGTGACCGAGGGGCATTGGATCTCCTGGAACTGGAGTTACAGACCACTGTGAGCCATCACGTTGGTGGATGGAATAGAACCTGGGTCCCCTGGAGGAGCAGCCACCGCTCTTAACCACTGTGCTATTTCTCCAGGTCCTCGTTTATCTTTCTTTGTCAGTCAGCGTTACCATCAAACGAAGACGAAATTTCAGTTTCACTAAGTACACTGAAAAGTGTAGTGCACCCACTTGATGTAAACGATGCTACCAGATCTGTACATAATATTTCCCACCTTGTGACCGTTAGATCACAAAGCAGGCCCCTAAGATGGCGGGGCAGCTGCCAATATCCTAAGATGGCTCCCTGAGCTTACCTGGGGCAGATGGCCATGAATAAATGGAAACCTAATGACCAGCATTTCAAAGAAATCCTGTGACTCAGGGACCTTGCTTATCAGATAACTGCAGTTTCCGAGGTCCCCCCTACGTGGCTACCTACCACAGGCAAAAGAACATTTGATACTCATAAACTGGCCTCACTGCATCAGGCGCAAACCCTTTCCAGTAGGTTTGGCCTGGGGATTCTGTTCTACCCAAGACAGGAGAAAAGAAATCTCCTGAGAAGAAGGGATCTGCTCTTCAGCCTTCAGGAAGCCTGCCAAGCCCTCCTGCCCTGGCTGGGCTGCCGTTCCCTACCCTTGTGAGAGAGCTCAGCAGTTCATTCTCCAATAAACATTTTCCATGCACAGAGTGGTCTTGCTACGCTTGCTTACAGTGACTATGCAAACATTATAAAAATATTAAAAGGTGACTGAAAACATAGCATTTAATAGATAGTTTCCCTCAAGCTTTTTTCCCTTGTATTTGTTAACAAAAGTTTAGTAGGCAGCAGGGAACCATGGAGCAGGCTTGGCCTAGCTGCCTGAGAGGCATGTGTCATGGGTTTTTCAGGTTAGGGCCTCTGACTCTTGGGACACAGTGTACCTTCCCGTTTCCGAGAGACCGATGCACTCCCTCAGGCGGTGAAGCATCCAGGACTCTGTGCTTCACTGTATGTTCTCTTGGAAGTCGAGGAGGCACGGGAGCTTGACAGAACAACTGATCTTAGACATGAATCTGTGTACCCCGTATAACTCTCGAAGGTCACTGTCTCCTGGGAGTGACAACCGTATTGATACTGGTAATTGCCGTTCTAGTGTCTAAAAAGTCTGATTGCTCTCAATAAAACTGTCACAGCCTCTGTTGTGCTGTGGGCCTCCCCCCCCCACCCCGCAACCCGGCCTGATTTAATTCCTCGTGGCCATATTGGGTGACCTTGTCCAGTAAGTAAGCACAGACACTTATAGGTGGTGCCAAAAACCAGAACCTAAAATATAGGGCTTTTAAAAAAAAAAAAGAAAGAAAGAAAAGGCAGGTGGGGGGGAGTTAAAAGAGAGGTACTCCTGAGAATGTGCACAGACAAGTATGAGGCAGGAGCATTCATTGGAGGTAAAAAGATGGGTCAGGCAGGGTCAAAGAAACAGCAAAGTTGTTGGAGAAAAGAGTTAAAGCAAGCTGGGCAGTGGTGGCGCACTCCTTTAATCCCAGCACTTGGGAGGCAGAGGCAGGCAGATTTCTGAGTTCGAGGCCAGCCTGGTCTACAGAGTGAGTTCCAGGACAGCCAGGGCTACACAGAGAAACTCTGTCTCGAAAAACCAAAAAAACAAAAAAAGAAAAGAGTTAAAGCAGACACCATCCGTTGATGAAATGCCAGGAGTTCATTAGTGAACTTCAGCTTCTTCCCCTGAAGAGACTGAAGAGGGATCTCTGGATCCCAGAACTTGGTCTGGGTTGGGAAGAACAATTCAGGGAGAATTAGATGCAAGGGGACCAGAAAAAAAAAAAATCCTAAGGATGCTTGCCAGCTTTGAAAACAAATAAAAACAGTGATAGATTAAAGTTTCCAGTTAAAATTAAAAATAAAAATAAAAGTGATCAAGAACAAGCAGAAATACTGGAAATAATAAAAAAAAAAAAAAAGAAGCTGAAGACACTTTGCCTAGCCCCTCTGTGCGACAAGGTTGGGGGTCTTCCTCTTTGCCCCTGATCTTACTACCCCACCCCCAGTTCCAATTCCCTCAAGGGCCGGTCCTGACAACATGGAAACTTATTTTGTTACTTTGCTTCATTTTTTTTCCCCCTGAGGCTGTTAGAGAGGTTTCTCACACTCCATGAGAGAATTAACTCCTTTTAACTCAGGGTTCAGGTCTCCCAGACAGGAGACTTTGTATGGAGTCTCAGAGGTGGCAAAAGATGTGGAAGAATTTTCTCTTGAGTAAAATGCCTGATCCTAATAACCCTGGGCAAAGAGTTAGAAATTATATACTTATATATCCATTTCTTTAAGACAAAGGATTTTGTTTTGTTTTGTTTTGTTTTTCGAGACAGAGTTTCTCTGTATAGCCGTGGCTGTCCTAGAACTCACTCTGTAGACCAGGCTGACCTTGAACTCAGCAATCTGCCTGCCTCTGTCTCCCAAGTGCTGGGATTAAAGGCGTGCGCCACCACTTCCCAGCAAGACAAAGCTTGCAGGCTTGTGCTCAGTACACACGCACCAATTGCTCCTTCCTTTTGCATTGTCTATTTTTGGGGAAGATTTTCTTCCTTCTGACTGGAGATTTTAGAAAAAAAAAAAAAAACACCTTACTTGAGTGACTATTTACTATGGAAGACTGAAGACTGATTATTCAAAAGATGTCAGGACCAAGTTATCAGAAATCAACAAAATAACGTGTCCACAGCTTTTCAAAATGTTAACAGAAGAAGGCATATAAAATGATGCTCTATGAGAGGTCACATATCCTGCTTATGGGGAAATCAATGCTTTGGCTTCATACCCACAGCGTAAGCTACTAGGTTCTGAAAAAAGAAAAAGACAGAGGAACTTTGTAAAATTAGACAGGGGCTGAATGAGCTGTCTTTTGCTTTTGTAGGCAGTCAGTCGCCTGGGAGTAGATAGAGAGGCAGAAATATCTATTGTTAAACAACTGACGTGTCATCAACTGCGGCATACCGGACTGCCATAGTTCTTTTAGGGGGAAAAAAAGGGAGATATTAATGATTATATCTGCCTCTATGATGCTATGCTCAAATGCTTTTCCAAGCTGGACATATTCTGAGGTTGGGACCCTTTAAGTGGTGTGGCCTGGTGGCAGTCATCATATGAGTGACACCTCCAGAAACAATCAATGTGTATCTGGCATAATTGGAATTATTCCTTTGGGATAAGCTGGTGCCACCATTTTTTTTTTCCTGTACATACTGTTCTTGAGTTTCACATGTGTTGCCACCACTGTGTGGTGTCATTCACCTAGAAGCTCTAAGTAGATTTGAAAATGACTGACAGTACCTTCCCGAGCCTCCAGAACTGTAAGAGAGATAAACCCCTTTTCTATATAAAGTATCTAGCTTCAAGCAGTTGGCTATGGCACCAGAAAACCGTTATTACATAGGGACATATTTTTTGTTTCGCTTTAATATTAATACACATTTAATTCACTAATAAGAGGGGTCTATGAGGCAGAAGAACTCAAGGTCAGCCATCCAAGTTGGAGCCAATGTCCTCGTATTTTCCTGGACTTGGTTAAGAAAGGTTTCCATCTAGGAAGAGAAGAATCAGGGATAGGAACCGTTGTGAGCTGTTCTGAGGACATGGCTTGGGAAGTCACTGCCACCATGGCCTGAATCCTACTAGGATTTAGTTCTCCCAGAAGAACTGAGCTGAGCTGTCTGTCAAAGAGCTAGGGAACGTAAGGCTGGAGGGTTCCAGCCAATTCAACCATGAAAGTATGACCCTGTAATCCCTTACTTTTCAACTGACATGCGAAGTTCAATAAACTGAGAAAAAGGGCAGTTAAAAATAATCTCATGGCAAAAAAAAAAAATTAGTTACAGTTGGGTGGCTTAGCGATAATGCTGTCCAAATGGTCCCATTATACAGGGAAGTCTGGTGCCCATTTCAAGCAGGGTGTTATGTCCCCCAGGCTGACCGCGAATTTCCTACGTGGGTAGGGATGATGACACGGGATTCATAATCCTTCGGTCTCAACCTCTCAAATCCTAGGATTACAGGTGTGGGCCACCACTTCTTGCTTGAGTGTTTATAGGCAACCCCCCAACTTAAAAGCTCTGACTACGGTGTTTCCCAGGGGTGCTGGGCACTCAGCTCTCTCTAAACAGAGAAGATGGATCCAAAGGCAGGTTTCCGGGGCAGCACGGAGTACAGCGGGTCTGGGGGCACTCACTTCAAGTCAAGGTTGTCCAGGGTTCCACACACCGCCTCTGACAGTAGAAGAAACAGCACTTTTTGGTGCCCTTGCACGCTCTATCACGTTTGCATACGGGTAACAGGACAAACGGGCAGTCCAGAAGAAACTCCGGGCAGTACCCCGGTTTCGTTGTAACTGCAGAAAAAAATGCCTCTGAGTAAATAGGAAGGACTGGTGGGACCACTCCGAGGACCGGGTAGCTGGTTCCCCAGAGTTCTCAGAGGAAAAGTCTCCCCCTACCCCAGTACCCCAGGACCATGCTGCATCAACCTCTAGGCTGCACCATGCTCAGGCAAAGGAGGGTGCTTGTTGTGAACAGCAGGAGGCTGCTTGGCTTCATCTCCTGAGAGGACTGACTGCCCTGTGAACATGGAGAGGGAATGTTTGAATCTGCGTTGGGCTGTGGATAACCAGCAAGGGAAGCTGAGGTCAGAGGTCAGGAAAGCGGAAGTGCATCAGCCGATCTGTCAGGAAAGCGGAAGTGAACAGGAAGGACTTAGCTGGGTCCTTTCAAGCCCCGCCCCTACCTCTTTTTACGAGAGGGAGGGAGAGAATGTCCTCTTAGGGTCTCGCAGGGCTAGCTTAGCACTTCCTAATTTGTAAATTATGCTATAGGTTCAGGCACCAAGAGAATTGTTCAGAGACCGTGTGGGCCTAGCCAATCTACTTTTTTCCTGTAGCCAGAAAAAAATTGAAACGCCACTTCCCAAAATACTGCGTAGGTATGGGTGCACAGGAGGCTTCTTAATGCTTAAAGATGTTTTAGAACAAAGAGAATCCACGCTTGCAAAAGCCTGTGAAAATGATCCCTACAAAACACTGGACAAAGGCACTTCCTCGTTCTGGACTCTGAAGTGACCACGGGACTCAAGGCCATCCTATAGTGTCCTAAACACCGAATGCGGCTATAACCTTAGTACTTTCTCTACCTCCATGTCATCACTTCCTCCCCCTCCCTTAAAATAGCCCCCAACCCAGCCTAGCCTTGAGTGGCCTTCTGCTGTAAGATGGATCAAGTTCCCTTAGCCGCAGAGTTGCCCCCACAAACCTGCTTTTGTATTTATAATTCAGCTCAACTGGACTTATCACACCTCACCGGTGGAGAAGTCATTCGATTAAGAACCTGGAACGAGATGAGCCCCAATCTGATGGTTCCTAGAAGCTGGTAGCAGGGTCCTCTCTTTTCTGCCATGGCTTTCTGCTTGACCAGATCGACTTCAGTTTGTGGGTACATTGCCTTTCTTGTTAGCTGTGTCTGCTTAGGCACCAGGTGCCTATGGGGACTTCCTCTACCAAGAGTCGTGGCTGCACCGGAAATGCCTACATCGGAACAACAAGACAGGGGAACTCTCAGCAGCTTGAGGAAATCTCTTCCCAAGATTTCTTCCCCCACATAATACGACCTTGCCCCTGAACTAACCTTGGGTTCACACTGTAGCTTTGCAAGATGAGCAGCTCCTGATCGAACCCTACTTCCGAGTCGCCTCTGGGATGTCTAATTATAACTGTCTCAGGCCATATGCTCAAATCACTCGGTGTTTCTTTGTGCTGTGGCCTGGCCAAAGCACACCTTGGACAATGAGACACCAGAAGGGCACCTTTGACTTCACTATTCTTTGTGACTTACAAAATTTTTACAAGTACACTTGTAAAGTGGTAACTAAGTCTATGATTTAAGCAGGCGTGATTCTGAGTTATCTAGTCCTCCACTCTTACACATAAGGAGTGCAAAATCAGTTCCAGTGTTAGTCAGTCAGTATGCAGACCAGACTCCATGGGGAATGACTTTGACAGACTCCTTGAGGTTATACCACAAATAGATAAGAATTCGGTGGTTTTTCTTGTTTTTTGTTGTTGTTGTTGTTGTTGTTTTGTTGTTGTTGTTGTTGCTTTTTTTGAGACAGGGTTTCTCTGTGTAGCCTTGGCTGTCCTGGAACTCACTCTGTAGACCAGGCTGGCCTTGAACTCAGAAATCTGCCTGCCTCTGCCTCCCAAGTGCTGGGATTAAAGGCGTGCGCCACCGTTGCCTGGCTCAGTGGTTTTTCTTAAAACGAGAGGCCATAAATCAGTACACCTGCCCTGATCTGACCTCTCCAGCAGGAGCTGCAGTATTGGCCTCTCATTCTATTTCTCAAGTGGCTTCAGATTTAGGAAAAAAAAAAATCTCAAAAAGGCTGAAGATAGTACACAAACCCCATACAGGAGTTGGTAAAAATGGCTTTGAAGGTCTTTAAACACCTAAGAGGAGGTGGCCATGTCTTCCCAACAGGTTTGGCTATATATAGCAGACGGCCCAAGCCTTGACAGCTGCCCTGTAGGCTTAGATTTTTTTCAAAACCTATTTTTAATAAGGTTTTTTTTAAAAAAAAAAAAGATTTATTTATTTATTTATTTATTTATTTATTTATTTATTTATATGGGTACACTGTTGCTGTCTTCAGACACACCAGAAGAGGGCATCAGATCCCATTACAGATTGAATTGAACTCAGGACCTCTGGAAGAATAGTCAGTGCTCTTAACCACTGAGCCATCTCTCCAGCCCTTAATAAGGGTTCTTAAACCTTTAACCTCCCTTCTAGCCCACCACCCACCAGAGGTAGTGGAAAGGAAAGGTTAATAGAGCAAAAGAGGATGTGGGCCTGCTTAGAAATAGTTCTTTGAAGCAAATCCGATCTGCCCTGTCAGGATATCAGCAGTTCAGTTCACAGGAATCAGCAGTGGCAGCTGGATCCACGATCCAGAAGAAACCCTGAGGCTCTGCCAATTGACCTGAATCCGAGGAAGCAGCAAAAAGTCACAGGAAGCCTGCCAGAATTTTTTTGATGCATTTTTTTCTATGAAGTCACAACAAACGATGACCAGCAAAGAGTGGTAAGGTGAACCAATACCATCCAGCATTGTCCACTGTCTGTTGGGTTGTGTTTATATCCTTTCCAAACATTGCCTGTTCTCTCAGGCAGATCTACTCTAGCAAAACACCACATGCCCCCTTTCCAGGGTGCTTCTAGAAAAACACCATGTGTCTGTTCTTGGCCAAACATCCTCCCATGTCTCTGTGTCAGCAAAAACATCTTCTCGTAAGACAGTTCCCAGAAAAATATCACATGTCACAACTGAGTCTCCACAGAAACCAGAAATTTCCACTTCACTGCCCTGAGGCTAATGGCATTCCTGCAGAGGGAACAAAGGGACATAGACCAGGCCCCACCCTACTAGGGTTCAGCCTAAGTCACCTTTGCCAGGATCCTGGTTTTTTTTTTGTTTTTTGTTTTTTGTTTTTGCTGTGGCCAGGAAGACCACTGGCCCCTCATCTGTCCTAATCCTTGTCTGCCAAGGAAATCATGCCCTGCCTACAAGCAATCTGGCCATTGGAAGTCAGAATTCCCCTACATGGTCTCATCTTCTGTGCCAAAAACCACTGACACAGGCAACTCAGACCCTTCCAGCCTTAGAGCTCCTTGGCCTGGCTGAGGACTGATAGCACCAGATTCAGTGCGGCCCCCTCCCCCGCCACCCCCACCTCCTCACTCCCCCATCCCCCCACCCCTCACCCCCTCACCCCCGTCCCTGAGCCCACGGTAATGCTCTAGGTAGTGAGTAAGTTCATGGCCTTCTTGATGGACATCGGGGCTGCCTTCTCTGTTTTAACTTCTCACTTGGGTCCCAGGGTCCCATTGCTAATTTCTGTCACAGGAATGGACCAGGCCCCTCCTCTCCACCTAAGACCCTACAACTTCCCTGCTTTTTTGAAGGATGACTCTTCTCACAGTTTTCTGGCCATGCCTGTCTGCCCGGTGCCTTTACTTGGCCATGATATTGTCAAGATTATTCTGTAAGCTTTTACCTAAGGATTTGTAAATTGCTCATTAGGTATGGTTTAAAACCTGTATAATCTGCAACAATATTTGGCTTTAAACTTATAAGAAAAGGTTTATAATTAAAAATCTATACATGAATATATATGTGTGTATATATGTATGTAAACTTGGGTTTAACTCTATATATGTGCATATAACTTTGATGAAACTCATTAAAATATATAGAGAGATAAATATATTTACTAGGAAAATAAATGTTTTTAAATATCAACCATATGACTTGCTTTCATCTTGACTGGCAACCTCAAGTGACCACATAGCTTGCAATCTCTTGTGTGATTTCCCATCTTAAGGTGACCACATTGTATAAAGCAACAATTGTAAAACTTCTTAGTCCTAATGTACTCCTTGTTTATTATTGTATCTCCCTCACACTAAGAAAGCAACAACAAGTCTCAAATATTTTAGGGTGGTATGGATTTTTGTAAGATGATGATAGAAATTCAAGTTTATATTTGCTACAACATACTGTATGCGAGGATGAAATTTCAAGGCTATAAAGGTCTATTCAAAGCCCGGCAGTGGTGGCACATGCCTTTAATCCCAGCACTTGGGAGGCAGAGGCAAGCAGATTTCTGAATTCGAGGCCAGCCTGGTATACACAGTGAGTACCAGGACATCCAGGGCTACACAGACAAACCCTGTCTCAAAAAACCAAAAAAAAAAAAAAAAAAAAGTCTATTCAAATTAACAAAAACTAATTTGATATATATATACATATTTGCTAATTGTTCAACACTGAGCTGCTAGAAAATACAAATAAGTAGCAACATATGTTTAATGAATTAGATATATTTAATAATCAAGATCTATAAACTTCAAGATATAATGAGGTTCACAATAATATCTGTCTAGCTTTTTTGTCTTTTAAGTGTTAGCTGTTTGGATAAACCAAGCTATACAATGGCCTATAACGGTGCAATACAGTAGGATCAGAAAAGTTGCTAGTCTCTTTATGGACTCTATTATTAAATGTTTTATTTGATACTAGAAGATCTTTAGTTCAAAATCCTGATTTTTAAGGCTCAACCCTAACAGGGATAAACATTAAAGTCCTTGTCTTATGAAAGCTTCTAAATTATTGTAAATTGTTAAGGATAATTAAGAAGTACAAGTTAATAGTCAATAACCTTATAAATATGGTTTTTATAACCATATAAAAACTCTTTAAAATGTTCAAAACTATATTTGTAGTTCCATGAAGAACTGATGCAATTAATTACAGGGGTAGGCTTTATTTAACCTCCTGTACATGTTTTCAAAGTTAAGCCAAAATAACTATAAACAAGCTAAGTGTATTTAGATATACTTTAGATAGGCATGTCGTCCTTAAACACTTCAGAGATCTGCAGAATGTGGCATGTTTAATACAAACACTTTTTGTAGTAGACATGCCAACTCCTAACAACATGCCTAATCTCCCCCCAAGAAGACAGGAACAGAAGAACCTCCACATGAAGCTTGCTTTATAGCTAGAAAAGCTGGCCATTGGGCTTGTAGACTTCCCTTGGTCTGAACTGCTGACAGCACACTGTTCAAGCTGTGCACAGGCAAGACACTGGAGAGTTGACTCACTCGCTTTGTCTACACAAAAGTAGGACAGTCCTTCCAAAATTCCTGCTTCTCTGTCAGATCTTCTGGGCCTGGCATTTGAAGAAAGAGGTCTTGCCAAGCACAGAGGAACATTGCGTAACTGACTGTCCAAGTCATATTTAATAGACCCAGAAGCTGCTTGGTCCCACTTCTGCTTACTCAGGTGAAATTAATCCTTCTCAGGTCTCTGATGGGTGTGAAGACTAGACCAATGAAAGATTTGCCAAGCCTTCTTAAACCTGTTCTTGTGTAAAAATCAGGCTTCAAGCCTCACTCTCCTAGAGCTGCCAGACCAAGTCTGGACACAGGCTACCTTGTTATCAGAGTTAAAAACCAGGTTTCAAAGTAACCTTTTACTATCCCTTTATCTAATGGAACTCACTTTACAGTGACTACTCCCAGTAATCAACCACCTGTGTCTCATGGGAAACAACTGGATTAAAAAAATAAAAAGATGTAAAACTTGTGTCAGGTTTGAGGATGCAGCAATTTAAGTTTTGAG
>JADRCC010572420.1:0-21371 GCA_019843855.1 Hylomyscus alleni | reverse complement strand
TGACAATGAAGTGAGCAAGTAAGGATCTGTGGACTCGGATCCTGACCCCTCTGTGCACATGTCAAGGAGTGGCATAGCAAATAGTAGATCTACTTAGGAGATCTAATTTTAGCTTTTTGAGAATTATCTATACTTTCTATTTCGCCAATTCCCATAAAAAGTCAGTGTCATGTGGCAAGTTCTTATTATATTAAAAACAAAACAAAAAGAAGAGAAAAAAATTGTATGGGTTTAAGTTAGAATACCAAACAGGATGTGGTAGCAATATACTTGAAGTCCCACTACTTAAAAATAGAAGGAAGAGGATCAGAATTGCTAAATTGACCTCTGCTACACAGCAAGTTCAAAGCCTACCTTAGCTAGATGAAGTCATATCAAACTAGTAAGTTGTTATTATAAAATTTAATATAGTGACTACTGTAATAAGCTGCAAAAGCTATAGACAATTTACATACATGTAAATAAAGTAATGGTTTGGTGTTGACTAGTATTTATTTTATTTATTTATTTATTTATTGAAATTTTTTTATTTATATTTCAAATGTTTTCCCCTTTCCAGATCTCCCCTTCAGAAACCCTCTCTCCCATCCCCTTACCTTGCCTCTATGAGGGTGCTCCCTCACTCACCCATCCCCTCCCATCTTCCCACCCTAGCATTTCCTTACACTGGGGCATCAAACACCTTCAGGCCAAAGGACCTATCCTCCCACAGATGTCCAACAAGGTCATGCTCTGCCATGTATGCAGGCAGTACCATGGGTCTCTCCATATGTATTCTTTGATGGGTGGTCTAATACCCAGGAGTTCTGGGTGGTCTGGCCTTGTCTTAGTCAGGGTTTCTATTCCTGCACAAACGTCACGACCAAGAAGCAAGTTAGGGAGGAAAGGGTTTATTCAGCTTACACTTCCACATGGCTGTTGATCACCAGAAGAAGTCAGGACTGGAGCTCAAGCAGGTCAGGAAGCAGAAACTGACACAGAGACCATGGAGAGATGTTCCTTGCTGACTTGCTTCTCCTGGCTTGTTCAACCTGCTCTCTTATAAAACCCAAGACTTCCAGTTCAGGGATGGCACCACCCACAAGGGACCCTACCCCCTTGATCACTAATTGAGAAAATGCCCCACAGCTGGATCTCATAGAGGCACTTCCCCAACTGCTCCCTTCTCTGTGATAACTTTAGCCTGTGTCAAGTTGACACACAAAACCAGCCAGTACAGGCCTGTTAACACTTTTGCTCCCTCCATGGGGCTGCAAACCCCTTCAGTTCCTTCAGCCCCTTCTCCAACTCCTCCATCGGGGAGTCCAATGGTTGGCTGTGAGCAACTGCCTCTGTATTTGTCAGGCTCTGGCAGAGCCTCTCAGGAGACAGCCATATCAGGCTTCCATCAGCAAGCACTTCTCAGCATCCACAATAGCGTCCAGGTTTGGTGGCTGTATATGGGATAGATCCCCATGTGGGGCAGTCTCTAGATGGCCTTTCCTTCAGTCTCTGCTCCACACTTGGTCTCCATATTTCCTACTGTGAGTATTTTGTTTACCCTTCTAAGAAGCATTGACGTATCTACATTTTGGTCTTCCTTCTTCTTAGACTTCTTATGGTCTGTGAATTGAATCATGGTATTCTGGAGTTTCGGGCTAATATGCACTTATCAGTGAGTGCATACCATGTGTGTTCTTTTGTGACTGAGTTACCTCACTCAGGATGATATTTTCAAGTTCCATCCATTTGCCTGTGAATTTCATGAAGTCATTGTTTTTAATAGCTGAGTAGTACTCCATTGTGTATATGTACCACATTTTCTGTATCCATTCCTCTTTTGAGGGACATCTGGGTTGTTTCTGACTATTATAAATAAGGCTGCTATGAACATAGTGGAGCATGTGTCCTTATTACATGTTGGAGCATCTTCTGGGTATATGCCCAGGAGTGGTATAGCTTGGTCCTCAGGTAGTACTATGTCCAGTTTTCTGAGGAACCACTATACTAATTTCCAGAGTGGTTGTAGCAGCTTGCAATTCCACCAGCAATGGAGGAGTGTTCCTCTTTCTCCATATCTTCACCAGCATCTGTTGTCACCTGAGTTTTTGATCTTAGCCATTCTGACTGGTGTGAAGTGGAATCTCAGGTTGTTTTGATTTGCATTTCCCTGATGACTAAGAATGCTGAACATTTCTTTAGGTGCTTCTCAGCCCTTTGAGTTTCCTCAGTTGAGAATTCTCTGTTTAGCTCTTTTCTCCAGTTTTTTAATTGGGTTATTTGATTCTCTGGAGTCTGTCTTCTAGAGTTCTTTGTATATATTGGATATTAGCCCTCTATCGGATTGAGATTGGTAAAGATCTTTTCCTAATCTATTGGTTATCTATTTGTCCTATTGACAGTGTCTTTGCCTTACAGAAGCTTTGCAACTTTATGAGGTCCCATTTGTCATTTCTTGATCTTACAGCATAAGACATTGGTGTTCAGTTCAGGAAATTTTCCCCTGTGTCCATGTGTTTGAGACTTTTTCCCCACTTTCTCTTCTGTTAGATCCAGTGTATCTGGTTTTATGTGAGGTCCTTGATCCACTTGGACTTGAGCTTTGTACAGGAGATAAGAATTTGCATTCTTCTACATGCTGACCACCATTTGAACCAGAACCATTTGTTGAGAATGCTTTCTGTTTTTCCACTGGATGGTTTTAGCTCCTTTGTCAAAGATCAAGTGACTGTAAATGTGTGGGTGCATTACTGGGTCTTCAATTCTGTTCCATTGATCTACCTGCCTGTCACTGTACTGATACCATGCAGTTTTTAACACTATTGCTCTGTAGTACAGTTTAAGGTCAGGGATGGTTATTTCCCCCAGAAGTTCTTCTATTGTTGAGAATAGTTTTTGCTATCCTGAATTTTTTGTTATTCCAGATGAATTTTCAAATTGCTCTTTCTAACTCTGTGAAGAATTGAGTTGGAAGTTTGATGTGGATTGCATTGAATCTGTAGATTGCTTTTGACAAGATGGCCATTTTTACTACATTAATCCTACTAATCCAGGAGCATGGGAGATCTTTCCATCTTATGAGGTCTTCTTCAATTTCTTTCTTCAGAGACTTGAAATTCTTGTCATACAGATCTTTCACTTGTTTGGTTAGAGTCACACCAAGATATTTTATACTGTTTGTGACTATTGTGAAAGGTGTCATTTCCCTAATTTCTTTCTCAGCCTATTTATCCTTTGTGTATAGGAAAACTACTGATTTGTTAGAGTTAAGTTTATATCCGGCCACTTTGCTAAAATTGTTTATCAGCTGTAGGAGTTCTCTGGTGGAGTTTTGGGGGTCACTTAAGTATACTATCATATCATCTGCAAATAATGATATTTTGACTTCTTCCTTTCAAATTTGTATCCCTTTGATCTCCTTTTGTTGTCTAATTGCTCCAGCTAGAAATTCAAGTACTATATTGATTAGATAGGGAGAGAGAGGGCAGCTTGCTCTAGTCCCTGATTTTAATGGGATTGCTTCAGGTTTCTCTCCATTTAGTTTGAGGTTGGCTACTAGTTGGCTGTATATTGTTTCTACTATATTTAGGTATGGGCCTTGAATTTCTGATCTTTCCAAGACTTTTAACATGAAGGGATGGTTAATTTTGTCAAATGCTTTTTCAGCATTTAATGAAATGATCATGTGGTTTTTTTTTCTTTGAGTTTGTTTATATAGTGGATTATATTGATGGATTTCCATATATTGAACCATCCCTGCATCCCTGGGATGAAGCCTACCTGATAGTGGTGAATAATTGTTTTGATGTGTTCTTGGATTTGATTTGTGAGAATTTTATTGAGTATTTTTCCATCGATATTTATAAGGGAAATTGGTCTGAAGTTCTCTTCCTTTATTGGGTCTTTGTAAGGTTTTGGTGTCAGCTTAATTGTGGCTTTATAGAATGAATTGGGTAGTGTTCCTTCTGTTTCTATTTTGCGGAATAGTTTGGAGAGTATTGGTATTAGGTCTTTTTTGAATGTCTGATAGAATTCTGCACTAAACCCATCTGGTCCTGGGCTCTTTTTGGTTGGCACTTTTTTTTAATGACTGTTTCTATTTCTTTAGGACTTATGGGGCTGTTTAGATGGTTTGTCTGATCCTGATTTAACTTTGGTATTTGGTATCTGTCTAGAAAAATTGTCCATTTCATCCAGATTTTCCAGTTTTGTTGAGTATAGGCTTTTGTAGTAAGATCTGATTTTTTTTTAATTTCCTTAGTTTCTGTTGTTATATCATTTCATTTCTGATTTTTCATTTCTGATTTTGTTTATTTGGATACTATATCTGTGCTCTCTGGTTAGTCTGGATAAGGGTTTATCTGTCTTGTTGATTTTCTCAAAGAACCAACTCCTGGTTTTGTTAATTCTTTGTATAGTTATTTTTGTTTCTACTTGGTTGACTTCAGCCCTGAGTTTGATTATTTCCTGCCATCTACTCCTCTTGTTTGCTTCTTTTTGTTCTAGAGCACAAGTGTGCTGTTAAGTTGCTAGTGTATGCTCTCTTCAGTTTCTTTTTGGAGGCATTCAGAGCTATGAATTTTCCTCTTAGCACTGCTTTCATTGTGTCCCATAAGTTTAGGTATGTTGTGCCTTCATTTTCTGACTAGCATTTTTTAAGAGAGTAAACACTCAGCATTATCAAATGCTGCTAATATCAAGAAGACTTCACTTGTCTCTAAAATAAAACCCTCTTCCCCTTTTTTATGTGTTAAAACAGAAAGAGACCCAGGAGATGGCTCAAAGGGAAAATGTGCTTGCCACCAAATCTACCAAGATGAGTTGTACTCCTGGACCCACATGGTGGAAGAAGAGAACTGACTCCTTCCAGTGATCCTCTGACCTCCACATGTGTGCTCTGGCATATACATGCCTGCAAACACACACACACACACACACACACACACACACACACTAATATAAAATATAATAGGAATAAACAACAACATGCACATTCTCAGAAAGCTCTTTAAACATGTTCTGTTTTAAATCTTTTTCTTGTAGTCTAGCTTCCATGGTTCCAGAAAATAATGTGCAATCTGCCAAGGGAGGGAATCAATTAAAGAATATTATCCAGCTGTGAAATCTGCGAACTGTGACATTTACCAGAACAGAAGGACAATCCTACCACCGCTTTTCTAGAGCAGCATAACTCCATACTGTATTTGAAATCTTGTCCTTATACCTACAGATAAGGAGCCTCTCTCTACAGCAAATTGAGACCATCCGAGAAAACAACAACTGAGATGTGCAGACCATGGAGGCCATTCCCTGAGGAACAGCAACATCATAGCCCCTGTGTCTAAGGCTCAGGGAACATCCCAGAGGATGGGGTAGAAAGACGATAGGAGTCAGAACATCGGGAATTCTGTTATGAAACAGTCTATCCCAGAAATGACTGCATAAGCAAGACATGGGCAATGTCACTATCAATGGGCAAATCAATTCAGAAGGAGAAAATATCAGGGGCCCCACCCCTAGACAAAGAACTGCAAGCAACTATTTACTGCTTGAAGAAGAATTAGCCCCTCCCATGATGAGCCTCTTTATTGGTTTTCCAGTGCAAATTGGTCAGCTTTAAAGCCATATACACACAAACAACAAAAACAGATTTAGCAAGTAGTACTTAGATATTTGCATAGACACACTCACATACATATATACCAGTAATAATCAAAGAAAAAGTTATCATCTTGAGAGTTGGGGAGGGATTCAGGGAAGGGTAGCTGGGAGGGGATGTTCCTTGATGGAACAAAGGATGTGATTCTATTTCAATTAAAAACATATTTAAAATAAAATTTCGCAATAAGAAAAAAACTTCCTGTTTTGTCTTTTCTTTTAAGAGTTCAAACTTTATGTGCAGTCCTGTAACATGTTAAGTGTCTAAGATGTGGCCTTCATTTCATTTGTACCTGAGCACAGATTGAATGCTGGGTAATCTTTGGAGGGCCTAAGAATTAAGAATGTTTTATTAAGTTATCACTAAGAAAGTAGGTGTCAGCTGTCAGCTATCTGAAAAAGTCTACTTCAAGAGAACTGAATCACCAAAACATTTTCCTTCAGGTGAGCTGTATACTTTCCTACAATATAGTTCTTGTTAGAAAAAGATAACCCAGCTTTTAGATAGGTTATCAGAGAGCAGAAGCTGATGTTGACATCTGCATGTCTTCGCTGAGATCATAAGCTTGGGAGTAAGAGAGACCTACCTTTGAAACCTGGACTTTCCTAAATCGTAGTTGGACACTGGTTACTTTTTATTGCTATGACAAAATGCATGTGAGAAATAACTCGAGAAGAGGTATATTTTGATTAATGATTACAAAGCGGTTTACTCTCTCACTGTAGAGAAGGACTAGCAAGGCCACTCAAGTCATGGCAGCAGTAGTGTGTGGCAGAGGCTGCTCATAACAGCATAATGAACCAGGAATCAGAGAGTGAGTGAGATCAGTTATGAGAGACCTAACAGTATCTCAGATCCATCGTTTTGTTAACTCTAAGATAGGGTAAAGTAATCTTTCTTCAAGAAATGATGGGAAAGACTGAACTGAGTCATACAATAACAAAGCCAATACCTGCCCTATAATCTGAACAGGATAACAATAATGATAATGATATCAATGGTGACAGTGATGGTAAGGATGGAGCAGCAACCCAACAGCAGAGATCCGAGATGGGATGCTGATGAGTATGATGCTGACATATTCAGTGTGTGTTTCTCTCACACCCAACTCATATCTTCAATTGTGTGATGTCACACAATTGAATTATATTGAAATACAATAATCCCAAACCCCAAACAATTTGGAATTATTCCTGCAGATTTCCTAAACCAAGCCATCCTAGCAAACAAAACTAATTCATCTGAGATGTTTAATGTGCTTTTACAAAGCTAACAGGCCCAGACAGAAATAAGACCTTGGCCTCACCAATATCATCTCATACCCAACTAAGCTAACTAGTCCAATACGAAGAATGAACACAGTCCCAAAACAGTCTCTGGGTTATTTTCATTGGCTCCATTTTAGAACTGGCTACAAGAGATATTTTTATTATTCTAGCCCTTTCTAAATCTCCCCGGTGAATGTTCATTTGAAATGGTTTCCTTTGAATTGCAATGGTTCTCTTAGCAAAGGCTTAAGAAGGTGGAAAGTAACTCCCATTCCTGGGACTTAAGAATAAATACTCCATTTCATTGTGACCATCTAATGAGCTCCCAAAATGCAAGTGCAATAGTGAATAGTCAAGACGATTTGAAATTCTAACGTTAAGATAGCAAATAGTAAGTTACTTTCCTTTGTAACTCTAGTTTCTTTACAGTGCAGAAAATATCCATCACCCCATACAATAGATACTTTCACAACACTATTTTTTAAACATAGTTTACTTTTTAATGGCATTAGCTGGTAGAATTTCAGCATACTCAATGAAGTGAAAGCTTTGAATAATGCACAGTTCAAAATAGACTGAGAACCAAAGCAACATGTTAGCATTTGACACTACTGTCTAAGAGAGTTGGCTTCTGCCTTGGCAAGGCCATACACTCAAGTTGTAGCTGTTCCAACTTGGTGAAATGTGTCACACAATACTTAGCTGTAGCATTTTCAAAACCTTCAATAAATTTAGATGGAACCAAGCCTGAATTTTTTAGACATGTATCTTACCTTATTACATTGTTATTCGGGAGTTGGAATGCTAAAGGTTGATAAGGTACAATTCACCTAATATTTTTAACTGAGCTCTTTAACTCCCATATATTAGTGGTTTATTTTGAACATGATCATGTTTCACTAAGGGTTGGAAGTTAATGTTTCAGTCTGAATAATGAAGGTTCTGGAGGATGCAGGAAGTCATTTAAGGAAAAGGTGAGTGTATTAGTCTGGGTTCTCTAAAAGAACAGAACTGATTGAATTAATATACATGTATTTTACATTTCTATTGCATATATATGTACATACACATATAATTAAAAGAAGATTTACTAGAGCAATTTGCAGGCTGCGGTTCTTGTAGTTCAACAATGGGGCTTTCAATAGAAAGGCCAAGAATCCAGTAGTTGTTTAGTCCATGAGACAGGATATCTCAGCAGTCCCAATCTGGAGCAGGCATCCCAGAAGATTCCTAGAGAGCTGCTGGTATTCTAGGCCAGCAGAACTTAAGGTTCCAGGAACAGGAAGCAAAAATTGTTTCTATGGGTGATAGTAAAAGAAACCATTTCTATTGTCAAGTTTGATCTCCTTGATCCATTAATCCTCCATAGGAAAGAAACCATATTGGATGCTGACTCAAAGCATATACCACCTTAAGGGGAAACCTGCCCCAGCCCTCCAGGCTACTACCACCTACTTGGTGCTGTAACGGTGACTTTCAAAAGAAAACAACATTCTATTAAGCCAGCCACATCTAGATGAAAATAGTAAAAAGCCAGTGGATTGCATAAATGTGAGCCCAGTGTTGCACTTCTATGGCTATGAATAAGTTCCTTGATTACAAGCAGGACTGTGTAGAATACCATTATGGTAGATAAAGTACTCTGTAAGTTCACAGATGGTAGTTTTAGTAGGAGCATTACATGCAGGAAAATCAGATCCATAACAGAATGAGTATGCACTCCTGTAAGGACAAAGCATTGTCCTTCCCATGAAAGAAGTGGTCAACCTGCCACTAGGTTGCTGGCTGGTCCCCAGGGGAATGATAGCCTATCGAAGCTCATTGTTGGTCTCTGATGCTGGTAGAGCTACCACTCCATTGCAGATGTAACCATGTCAGCCTTGAGTAAGTAGAAGTCCATGTACTGTTGAATCCAAGGATAACCTCCATTTCTGCCACTGTGGCCACTTTATTCATAGACCCATTAGGCAACAACAAGGATGGCTGGGGAAAGAGGCTTACTGTCCACAGAGCAAGTTATCTTAGCCACTCAATTGCTGAATTCCTTCTCTGCTGAAGTCGCCTTTCAATGAGCCCTTGCATGAGACACAAGTATCTTCGCATCCTTCACACATTTGCAAAGATCCATCCACACTCTACTTTCCTAAATGCCTTCCTCACCAGTTTTCCAATTGAGTTCTTCCCAAGTCCCCGACTATCCAGCTAACCCATTGCTCCCAGTCCACAATTACCTTCATAAGAGAAAAACCACCAGTAAACTAAGCCCTAGTCTTGTCCTCCTTAGTCAATTCATCTAGGGCATACCCCATGAGGCTAGATGTGCATACTGAGAAAAGGTATTGTAATGGGAGTAGAAACTAAAGGCATTTGAGCAACTTCTTCATGTAACTTGAATCTGCTGAGTCCAATCACATATATACCACTTCCATTTGATGTTAGATTGCTGCTGTGTATGTCCTACTTTATGGCTGGGTGGGTCAGATAATACCCAGCTCATGATGGGCAACTCAAGCTGAGTGATAACTCAGTGACCTATTGTCTCGTGTTAAGCTTCCACTAAGGCCTAATAGTAGGCAGAGAGTCCCTCAGAGGAAAAATAGTCAAGATGATAGTATATTGCTCCAAAATCCCCAAGGATTTGATTCACATAGCACTAGTTATGATAAGCACTCTGTGAATATATATCCTATCTCATGCACTATCATATCACAGCTCTCTGAACCGGAAAGCTTCTATGAAGTAAAGTGAAGAAGTGGTTGTGCTACAGTGTTTGAATGGCACCAGAGGAAAAGAATACCCAAACCCCTAAATACTGTTTTTAAAAAGGTACAGACACAAACATATATACATACATACACAGTTTATTTCACTTGGCACCCCCTAGTGTGAAGACTGGAGAAAGCAATTTCCAGCTAAGACTACCTTTGCATTTCTCTTAGTCATCATTTGTCCCTTGAATTTGATTGACTATTTTGTGCAATACATTATGGTAGATGCCAATCCAGAGTAGAGAATGAAACAGACCTTCTTGTATCTTCAAGGGATTTATTGTGCAATGTGAGACTCATAGCAAATGATTAAAAGCTCTCAGCTCCTCTTTGCAGTGAACCCCTTCCGTAGCAACAACCTAGGTCCTGAGGTAGAAATAACTGGGAGGCCCTAGCCGGTAATCATTCTGCTAAGGTGAGGAGTGCTCTGAGAGGGGAACAGAAGGTTCATAGGTGCAAATGTGCACCTGTCCTTAGACTCCATGGAAAGCAACTCATTGTGGCTGGAGCCTTGTAGGAGAAGAACAAGCCTAAGTATGTGAGACAGCTATGCCTTAATGAAGACAAACACCTAGTTTCAAAATGTTTATCTTGTGTGTGAAGGGAAGCAGGCAAGCAATTTAGGCTGGGCCCTAATTGTGAGCTGCTGTACTAGGAAGACCATCCTGCCTGCTCTGGCCAGAAATAAGAAAGGTCTTACTGCTACTAGAGAGAGACTATTAAGAAATCTCTGTAGGAGTGGGAGGAGTGGATCATTCTTTGATTGGCTTGGAGCTTTTTCTAGCTCCGTGAGATTTCCTCCAGAGCAACACTGGTGATGTCTAAAGGGATGTTTGGGTTATGGGCCAGTGATAGCAAAAGCAGAAAGAACAGAGAACTACTAATGGTGCTACAGTGCCAAGGAAAGCCTCTACAACAATGACAGGAACCCATCTGGCCAAATGTCACTAGTACACCTGGAAAACCCCATGCTACAGACTGGAGATCCTGACAAACACAAGGAGATACAGTCGTTTTATTTCAACTGAGGAAGAAAAGTGTTTAGTGCTTACGGAGTGACTAGGGAGATGAAGGAATTCAGCATGACTGTCTTAGGGATACTGTTGCTACCATGATAAGCAAGGTGAGGAGAAAGGGGTTTATTTGGCTTATGCTTCCACATTGTAGTCCATTACTGAAGGAACCTGGAGGCAGGAGCCGATGCAGAGTCCGTGGAGGAGTGCTGCTTACTGACTTGTTCTTCATAGCATGCTCAGCTTGCTTTCTTATGGAACCCAGGATAGCCATCCCAGAGATGGCACCACCCATAATGGGTTAGGCCCACTCCTATCCATTATCAATTAAGAAAACGCCCTACAGCTGGATCTTATGGAGGCATTTTCTCAATCAAGGTTCCCTTCTCTCAGATGACTGTAGCTTGTGTCGAGTTGACATGAAATTAGCCACTGCAACAACTCTGTAGCTCTCTGACTTAAATAATGGTAGGGTACCCTTTACTGTGACAGAGAAGAGTGACGGAGGCTAGATTAACAACATAGAATTAACTCAACTCAGTTTTGAATAAGTCAAATTTGAGCTGCCTGCCAGCGAGCCAGGTAGAGAGAGCAGATCTTTCAGAGTCCAGAGTTTATGCATATTTGTTAACAGTGATTACATCTATTGGGCAACTCTAGTACAGTAGGCATCATCTGGGGATTTTTTTTCCACATCATTTTTATCAATTCTATCAAGGGAACATCAACATCCTTTCATTGAATCCTTTTGATGTATGGTTAAGTTTCCACATTAGAACCAAAGAATCTCATTCTAATATTCAAAAAAAAAAACCTTTCCTTTCAAGTAAGAAAACACTCCTGGAAGCTAACAGTAAACACATGTTTCCTAATAACACATAGTATCAGTGAGGTGGCCATCCTACCCACTGTGCCATAAAAATCTTCCAAATTGTATTATTATTGTTCAAATGGCTTTCATTGTTTTTAACTTTGGAAACATCCTGAAATTATTTGCCTGCTTTCACATCTCTAGTTTGGATAATAGGAACACTTTGCCTCCAATAGAACACAACCTAAGAAATGTATGCCCACTTTCTAGAAATAGTGGAACAATCTTAGGCTGCCTTCTGCCATTTAATATTTGTATAAAGCCATCTGGCCCTCTATTTTCTCAGCCAAATGACACAGTGTCTTTAAAATTAGCAGATGGTCACTAACTCAAGTCAGAGAGCCTAGAGAAAGCCAATAGCCAGGTTCAGAGTTATATGATACAGACGTCAGTCCTTGGTGCTCTTGATGGATGTCTGGGAACAGTTTTGCTTATTTGGTCTGGAGTGGGGGGAGAATCTTAAATAGCATCACTATGAAAGCTCATATTGTCACTGCCTGGGTCCTCTTGTGGTTTTGAGAGGCAGCTAGACCTTAGGAAAATGGGACTCCGGTTAGGAATTCATCAACACAGCCAATTCTTGGTAGAGTCTACTTGTAATTTGGCCTGAGCCCAGAGTTTCAGGTCAACTCACAGTAAAAGAGAAAATTAAGTATTTAGTTCAAATGGGGAAGGAGCTGCTCAGCTCAGGCCGGGGATACAAATTACTCTTGGTCCTTGCACAGCTCGGATGGTCTATGGGAGATTTCTCCTCAGTTACTTATCCCCAGCCTTCTACCAAGATCCTGCCAGGATTGTGGCAGGTGAGAAAGATTTCTGACAAGCCAGGCTTTTCCTTAACACAACAGAAAGTGCTCGTCCAACCATAGACAGTAAATACAGCCTCAGATTGTGTCCTGTAATGCATATTTTGTTTGTTAAGTCCAAGGTCTTTTGGTGTCTTCAGAAAAAAAAAAAAAAGAATTTCTAAATTCTGCAGTTGGCTAGACTGTATTGAAAATCCCTTCCTTAGAGTCCACAGCTTTTCCTGCTCCTCATTACACAATTTCCTTAGCTGTTCTAAAAGTGGCTTAAGGACTTTTTTCCCCCCCCGCTCCAAGGAAGGAGGAGGGTCAGGGAGTTGAGCAGTGAGCAAAGTCTTAGTGGTGTTCTGGGTAGCCCAGGAGCAGCCAAAGCTCACCAGCTGTTTGCAGTGAGCAGTGTAGAGCACCTACATACCCCCTCCCATGTTTCTGCCCCCCTTGCATGAGCAGTTTGAACAGGGAAGAGACTTTTTTTATACCTCACTAGTCCCAAATACTGTTTCAGCCACAGACTGATAAAGCTGGCAGAATGCTTTTTAATACACATTTCAAGGCAGTGACTCCTCTAACTTACTTTTCAATTACTCTCTATCCTTCTATCCATCTATCTATCTATCTATCTATCTATCTATCTATTCATCTATCTACCTATCTAGAGGAAAGTATCTCTTGTTTGGGAAGAAATTTGGAAATTTTCATGACATCTATAATTCCACCAAATACACAACTAATAAACAAATATCTAAACCTTCCACTAGGTTAACCTTTCTCCTAGTCCAGGGCCCATATCTTAAAATTTTGTGACTCCTTGCTTTGTATCTCTATTCGTTTCAATTCAAAATCATTGGGAGTTTCTGGGACATGTGTACCCTATTGGATCAATAGAAATAAATAAGATCCATGTATAAAGAAAGAATTAACCTTATATTGTGGGCTCAGATCTCTCCTGAGGGTTTACCCGCAGTGATGAACTCATTTAGCCAGTAGTATACAGGGAACTCATAGGCACTTTCACACTAAGGATAAAACTTTCTCTAATTCTGGAAGCAATAAATGCATATTCTTTACTCATAAAATTAACACATGAGAATTAAATGGATATTGGCAAAATGGATGTTGGAGAGGTCATAGTCACATTCCCAAGAAATAATCATAGTTCAGTATTTTCCTACATTCATTTTTCTAGGTTAAGATTTTTTGAGATCTTATTTTACATATGAATATTTTGGCTACATATGTGTGTGTATACACACATATTGTAGGCATATATATACATATACATGTATACCTGTATAAGTATATATGTGCACCCTCTATGTGCTGAGGCGTTTTTAAAAATCTACTTGCAATGATATTGAGTTAACAGTTGTCATACATTTCATGTACTGACACAATTGTAATAATGCATAATGGTTTATTTTTTCAGTCAATACCAAAAATGTTTTTTGATAAAGTGTTGTCACCTTGCTTTGTTAGTTCTTTTGGAGTTCTGTACAATGTGTTTTGGTTGTATCCCCTCCCCATCCCCCAGCTCTCCCAAGGTCTACCTCACCTTCCCTCCGTACCCACCAACACTGTGACCCTTTTCTTTCTTCGTAAACCCTGTGAGACCAATTTGGGCTTTCCAAATATTCTTGGATGGGTGGTCTTCCATTGGAGCACGCTCAGCTTACCAGGAGCTACTCTCTTTGAAAAATGTCTCTCCCTCTCCCAGCAGCTAACAATTGCCAATAGCTCCAAGGCTAGGGGTGGGACTGTGTGTCTAACTGCCTGCTCCACTCTGGCATTTGTCTGTCTTGGGCTTAACAGATGACATGCTATCACAGTCACAGTTTACATGTACACTGCCTGGATGCATCCAGAAGACACTGCTTCTTCCTTTTAATCATTCATCACCTCCGGCTCTTACACTTTCTCCTCTCCTTCTCTGACATCTCTGAGCCGTGGTGGGAGATTTGGAGTGAGGGGTTGCTCTTAATGCATCACAGTCAGTTGCGGGCCCTGTGTTCATCACCATCTACTAACCATAGAGACCTCACAGATGAAGGTTCAGAGATGCACAGATCTTTGACTATAACAAGTTGGTTAGAAGTTGATGTATTGCTATGTATTTTTAGCAGCACAGTAGTATTTGTTTCTTCCCTGCACAAGCTTGTCTAGCCATAGGCTCTTGGTTCAATACTAGTGCTAGCTATAGGTTTCAGTTTGTGGAGTGAAACTTAAACCCAGTCAGAAAGTGGGTGTTTACCCCCTATGATGTGCATGCCACTATGGTATCAGTGGGCACTTCTCACCAGGCAGTTCATTATTGTAGCTAGCAGGATTCATAGTAGTGAGTACGACCGTAGTTACTTCTCTCCTCCAAAAGCTTCTAGAACTAGGAAAGCTAGCCAGAAGGAACAGAGATTCCAGATCTGCACCAGATTGATTTCTTCATATTTTATAACTCACGTATGTTGTCTCTTCAGCAATATGGTTTTACCATCAAGTTCTGGAGGGACCGGAGAGCCATGGTAATAACATATATTTGGGGTCTGTGGGACCTTGTTGTTCAACAACTACAAAATAGGTCAGCCATTCCTAGTATTCGGCTTTTTATTTGTTATTATCTGGTGTATAGTAAGGGCATTGTTGCAATTTTTAAAGCTAATTCCATTTAAACTAATCTCTCTTTCTCTGTGTGTTTGATTGTTTGTTTGTTTAGTTTTTTCAAGATAGGGTTTCTCTTTGTGGCCCTGGATGTAATGGAACTTGCTCTGTAGCTCAGTCTGGCCTCAAGATTAGAGATCCACCTGCCTTTGCCTCCAGAGTTCTGGGATTTAGGACAAGCACCAGCAAGTCTGGCTGTTCTCTTTTTTTATAACATTTTTTAACTCTTTTTTTAAAAAAAATTTTTTTTTATTTTAATTAATTAATTTATTTATTTACTTTATATCCTGACCTCATTTTCTCCTCCCTCCTCTCCTTCCAGTTCTTCCTTGCCCTTCATCCACTCCTCCTTCCTGTCTCTTCAAAAGAGGGAAGGCCTTCCATGGATATCAACCAGCCTTGGCATATCAAGTTGCAGTAAGACTAGGCATACCACGTCTTGCATCTTGTCTCTTTTTAAGTCTAGATGATGCAGCCCAGTAGGGGGAAAGGGTTTCAGAGGCAGGCAATAGAGTCAGAGACAGACCCTGTTCCCACTGTTAGGAGACTTACTGTATGAGAACTCTTAGAAGGCTCAGGAAACATGGTATGGAAGTAGGAGTTAAAGATTATAAGGACCAGAGGACCAAGAAAGTCTGTTCCAAGGTTGAGTCTTCTAGATATGACAGGGAAACTATGCCCATGACATCTCTATAATTTAGCTGCTTCAACCAGAAGCAATGACAACACTAGTTGATTTGACATGCCAACATGGATGAAGGAAATCACATGGGATTCCCCACTACCACCAACACATACACACACACACACACACACACACACACACACACACACACCAGATGAAGAACTACAGGCAATTAAAAGCTATGGAGAGAGGAAGAATTAGTCTTTTCTAGACATGAGCCCCCTAAATGACTACTCAATCCCAAATGGTCAGTATCATAAAACAAATGAACAAACAAACAACAACAACAACAAAACCATACACACAACAGTAAATGAACACATCAGGTTGCATTTTATATATGCATACATTTACATACATTGGTATATATTAATTAATATATGTGACTAAGAGATCATGAATTTTAAAGGGAGTGAAAGGAGTTATAGAAGAATTTGAAAGATGGAGAGGGAAGGGTAAAAAGATAATTAAATCAGCCAAAGGAAGACAGAGAGCAAACTGCAACTCCCCTCCCCTGATCTGCAGTGATCATACATCTGTGGTGGAGATTATCAGCCAACTTGGCAGGACTGCTGTAACAGAATGGACAGTCTAATTCAGAAGAGGTTTGTTTCCCTCCCAGTGCTGGAGGCTGCAAATCCAGAATCAAGGTGTCAATGGGGTTAGTTTGATGTCTTGGGCTTGTAGACGGCTGCCTCGTGACCCATAAAGTCTGGCCTCACCATGTTTGTTTCTAAATGGTCTCTTCCTATGAACTTTGGTGATCATGAAGGAGGCCTGCTTCTGTGTCCTTATTTTACCTTAATCACTTCTTAGAAGGCTGTGTCTCTAAATGCTGTCACACTCTGTGATCTCAGGAGTCTGCATGTGACTATTGAGCAGATCCATCAAGCCCTTCACACATAGGCATGGTTCTTCATGAGGAGACCCCTGCCCCGCCCCCAATGCGTGTTGCTATATCCCTCTCCTGCTAGGACGAATAGCAGGCAAACTCCCGTTTAGAAGGAAAAGAAAGAAAAGGAAAACAGATGTGCCATCTCTCTGACACTCCCCAGCCTCCAATGCCAAGGGAAAAACAATCGAGGTTATTTTCCCCATTTGAAGTATCAGATCACTACTGCTTTGGGCAGGTTTTCAAATCTTGGGCAACATTTTAGGAGAGCAAGACCCATAACTTTTGCACTACATTCCTTTAAGAAATAGTCTAGCTTACACTGCAGTGTCAAGAAAGAAGAAAAAGGGGAGGGTGGGCTGAAAATAATATGCTCCTGGAAACCAGCTCTCACATAGCCTTGAGGCCATTCTTGTCAACCAGCCTTCTGACACCTGAGCCTCGGGAACATTGTCCAGGACTGGCCACAGGCAGGTCTGTCCCACTTGGGCCTCAGACCAAAAATAAACCCTCCTTTCTTCTTTGTACCTGATTACAGTCTTTCCTACGAAATCTAAACAGCTCCAAATCTGCCCTGAAAGGTATCCTCAAATAAAGCACCTAACTCTGTAAAGATTTTGTTTAAAATGAGCCACCAAAACTTCTCCATCGGAAAGAAGTGGAAGTCTCTAACGGAGACTTCTCGCAGGGCTCTTCTTTGAAGACGTGACCGCAGCTGGCTCCTTTGTTCTTTGAATTTTGCTGGAGACCCAGAGGAGAGGTTTTGTATCCCTTCCCATATCTTTTTGTGAAATCTAATCCTGTTTTCCTAAAGGTTGCCTCCTGTTCAGTTTGCTGCGCTGGTGGGGGTGGAAGGCTGCCGTTTAGCCCAGCATGGAGCTCTCTTGAGCTTATTACACGGGGCTGCTGAAGAAAGTCTGTCTCCCTGCGAGGGCCCCGGCTCCCAGCAGAAATATCTGCTTTCTCTATGACATGTTATGGTAAATACGATACCAGAAGATTATTGTATTTGAGATGAAGTAACCGATTCTGAATTTTCTTTCTCTGCCAAAAAAACAAAAGATAACTCAAAATCCTAATGGGAACACAGAAAGACCGTTTTTTACCTTTCTTTTGGATGGTGATTACTAGAAATTGACTACTCTGGGTCTTTTTTGTGTGTTGTTGCCAAGGGCAGGCCACCTGCTTGGTCAGGAGCCGCCGGTTGTAGACCATTCCTTGGGACAGAGCAAAGGGAAAAAAAAATGCCTTCTTACTTTCATCTTAAGGTTATTTCCTTGTTAGAGAAGAAAGATGGTTAGATGAGAACAGACTTGGTTATTTCAGTTACCCCCTCCTCTGAGGAGGGTAGCTATACTGACCGCACAGTGTGCACCTTACGAGAAAACATCACTGTCATTTTTGAATGGATGAGTTCATGGAAATCTCTAGAAAATCAACTCATCGCCCTGACAGTATGAGTCACTAAGACCAGCTTTCACAATTTGAAATGTATGACTCGCCGTGTTCTCCTCTAGACTGTAATTCTATGAGGTCGGATTGATTGACTAAAGAATGGAAGGAACAGATGAAATTAAAATACAGTATGTGGCTGCCAAGGCCTTGTGGATAAATCTTATACCTTAACTCTATGACCCTGAAGGGTTTTTTCCGAATGATGCCTGTGCCCCTTATGTCATATCAAGTACTTTATTCTCCATTCTCGATCTTTGAAATAAGATTAGCCGGGCTGGAGAGATGACTCTGCAGTTAAGAGCATTGACTACTCTTCTAGAGGTCCTGAGTTCAATTCCCAGTAACCACATGGTGGCTCACAACCATCTATAATAGGGTCCGATGCACTCTTCCGGTGTGTGTCTGAAGACAGCTACAGTGTACTCATATAAATAAAATAAATAAATCTTAAGAAAAGAAATAAGATTAGCCACTGTATTCCGAGAGAGTGTTGTGAGTCTCTGACTCTTGGGTGACCATTCATCCTGGCTTTTCTGGAATTAACAAGGCTGGGATATAGGCTGAGAGGATGGGCTAAGGGGGTTAACCCTGGAAAGCTTTAGGAAAACCGTATTGAACTGTTCACACTGCAGTGGTGACCTCACCGTCGCACACTGGTTTTGATCCCACCCAGTCCTCACCAGAACCCTCCTGGAGAAATGGATACTTTGGTTATCCAATCTATGGGTGAGGCTCATGGATGTTAAGGAATAAAAACTCCAGACTATCTTTTTCAGAGCCTAAAGATGAGTCACATATGAATAAACCGGGATGACCATGGAGTTCTCCTATTACCTGAAATGATGATGATGTATTCGCATGTAGCATTTTATTATCCACAATTATGATTATCTTGACATTTATTAAAGCATGTATCACATCATAAGACTCTCAGCACCAAGGATAGGGACTGGGTCCTATACCAGTGTTCACATCCATCTATGGACTTGATGAGATAAAAATCCATAAAAAGAAAATCTGAGGATCACCTTAGAGTGGGGTTTTTACATCTACTTTGCTCAGAGGATAGAAAATATTGAGTCAAGAAAGGAAGAGAAGACAGAACCATGGAGAAGGAAGGCAAGACATTTTCACTAATGTGAGTGGTGTGGTTTGGAGCATGTATGAAACTTTATCATATATATTTGGTAAGATGAAGATTTGAAAATGAGATGCTTACGTAGGTTTGGTGAAAGGGTATATGTATTTGGGCACCTGAATCCTTTGGGATTTCTTGAGTGATGGGGTGATCAAATCCTGTGCAGGAGAGCCCTCATGGGGTTCCTCATTTCTGCTCTTAATGTCTGGGTGGTAAATTGGATTGAACTGGCTTAAGTAATCAAAATAACCTCAAGTAATCTGTCCTAGGTAATGAACTATTATTGATATGAAAGAACAGAAGGACTACAATGTGGATAAACAGAAAAACAAGTCCAATATATAAGTAGAGAAATTAGAACATAAAACATCACTTTTCCATATAATATTAGTAAACAAAATGGCAGGTCCACCAAAAACCATTGTCAAAAAGTTCAAATAGAAAGGAAGAAAATATTTACAAACGAGTCCAGTATGCAGAGGATATGTAGAGTTTCTACAATTCAACAACAAAAGACAATTGTGTTTTAAAATAAGATCTTGGAGAGATATTTCTCTAAAGGTGCCCAGAGGCAAGCAGGCACTAGCAGACGTACTAACACACACTATCACACATACAAACTCATATACATACATACACTCATGGCTTGCAATTTTTTTAAAAAAATATACAATAGCAAGTGTTAGAAGGGATATAGAAAAATAGAAACTTTTGTTTATTTCTCAGTTTAAATGGAAAATTTTTTAATACATTGGCAATTCCTTAAAAGTTGCAAGCAGAGCCGGGCGGTGGTGGTGCACACCTTTAATCCCAGCACTTGGGAGGCAGAGGCAAGTGGATTTCTGAGTTCGAGGCCAGCCTAGTGTACAGAGTGAGTTCCAGGATAGCCAGGGTTACAGGGTTACAGGGTTACAGGGTTCGAGAAACCCTGTCGCGAAAAACAAAACAAAACAAAAAAAAATGACAAGCAGAATTGCCACATTACCCAGCAGTTCAGTTCCTAGACGTCGATGAAAATAAAACTGAACCGAGTCTAGTGCTATGGTTCAATAAAGTGCCTGCTGCATAAGAATGAGGACCTGAGTTTGGTCCCAAGGACCACATCATAAAACTGGGTGTGGTAGCCTGAGCATATGTGAAGAATAGACTTTTTTTTTCTCGGTTTTTCGAGACAGGGTTTCTCTGTGTAGCCCTAGCTGTCCTGAAACTCGCTTTATAGAGCAGGCTAGCCTTAAACTCAGAAATCCGCCTGCCTCTGCTTCCCAAGTGCTGGGATTAAAGGTGTGCGCCACAACTGCCAGGTGCAAGAATAGACTCTTTTGTTACTAAATGTGTCTGTTTCTCATGCCCAGCTTCCTCCTTACGTCTGTGATGGCTTTCTTGCTGTTCCTTCATGAAGGGGGCATGATGGCATTAATGTGTTAGAACGGCGGGTTGCTTCAGAACATACCACATTCTAGGCCCGAACAGTTCCACATGTAAGAGGCTTAATTGAGAGGGAGAGAGGGGGCAGTAGTGCAGAAAGAGAGGAGGGGGAGAGAGATAGAGAGAGATAGAGGAATATTTCCGTATTTATATGGATTCTGACGTATTGGCCGCAGGTAAAGGTGGGAAGCGAGCCCAATGGATTCTGGGAATATGGCAGCTGTTGCCCTGGCAACAGGTCTGTGAGACTGGCCCATGCATCGCCACAGGCTTTGGATGCCCTGATGCTAACAGGCATTACCCCGGAATATGTGACTTTTCCCTCACTCTGACACTAAGTTTCCAAACTTGGCTTCCTTTTTCTCTTTCACATCTCTGTTTCTTTTTGTTAAGAGGATATTAGCATCCTTACAAATAGTAAATTCCTTTCAAATAGTAAGCTGGTAATTTAACTTAGACACACGTGCTTGTCTGTGGGTTAAGAAATCTAGAAGTTTCTGACACAGGCAAATTTCCTTCCTGTTAGGTTTCCCTTTGGCCTTTGAGCGGTCATTGACCTGCATTTGTGGCAAAATGGCAGCCCATAACCAAAGCATCACTTTGCCTTTTTAAATGTATTTTTAGCTAGACAATTTGTAATGTGGTTTAAATGTCCAAAGGATTATAGAGTACACAGGGAAACAGCCCTCTACTGTTCCCAATATGGTATGCCCCTTTGAGAGTGATCAATATTTTATAGCCTTCTGTATTTTCTTATTTAAAAAAA
>JADRCC010572419.1:8361-19677 GCA_019843855.1 Hylomyscus alleni | reverse complement strand
TGCTTGGCTCAGGGAGTTGTACTATTCGGAGGTGTAGCCTTGTTAGAATAGGTGTGGCCTTGTTAGAGGAAGTGTGTCACTGTGGGCATGGGCTTTAAGACTCTCATCCTAGCTGCCTGGAAGCCAGTCTTCTGTTTACCTTTTGAGCAAGATGTAGAACTCTCAGCTCCTCCTGCACCATGCTTGCCTGGTTGCTCCATGCTCCCGTCTTGATGATAACGGACTGAACCTCTGAACCTGCAAGCCAGCCTCAATCACATACTGTCCTTATAAGAGCTGCCGTGGTCATGGTATCTGTTCACATCTGTAAAACCCTTATTAAGACATTTTGTAAATTACAGAGATCCCTCATTATCCAGTTTTGATTTTTTAAAGTTTTAGTTACCTGTGATCAACTGTGGTCCAAAAATATTTAATGGAAAATCTTTCCAAATAATTTATAATTTATAGGTTTAGCATTAAAATTCTCAGTATGGTAAAAGCCCAACCTCTTCTAGTATATATGCCTGAACCATGAATAAATCAATCAACTGTACCCATGCAGTAATGCTATCCACCCATTGGTCAATCAGTGCCCTTCTTGGTTTTCTGAGAGACTTTCATGATATCTCAGTACTTGTTCTAATAACTCTGATTTAATAATGACTACAGAATTCAAGAGTAGGATGGTGATAGTTTTATTACAATAAATTATTTAAAATGTCTACTTTATTATGGATATTGTTAAGCATATCTTTTTAAATTTTTTTGTGTATTTTTGTTTTTTGTTTTTGTTTTTTTATCTTTTTTATTAGATATTTTCTTTATTTACATGTCATATGATTTCTCCTTTCCCAGTTTCATCTCCAAAATGTTAAGCATATCTTACTGTGTTTTCTTCATAAATTAAGCTTCTTAGTGTTTATGTATATGTAGCAAGAAGAGTATATATGGGTCTGGTACCATCTGTGGTTTCAGGAATCTACAGGGGCTCTTGCAAAGTATTCTCATGGGTGGAGTCTACTGTACTCAGCCTCAGGTGTTTTCTTATAGCATCAAAAATAATTGGATGATGGGATCTGAGGAACAGCAGGCCCAGGACCACCAGATACATTTTTCTGCCAAGTTGAATGGGGATGTGGAAGAATGGAATCGGACAGCCAAAGCTAAGACCTGGGCTAGTGGTCTGGAGAGGAGGACTGGGCCTGCACTGTGGAGCAAGGCGTTGGGGATGTGGTGGGAAGCCCTGTGAGGTTAAGTTCTGGGTCAATGAGAAGAGGAACCTTGGTAACCAGGTTTTCAGCCTATGTTTTATGATCACTGTCCCATGAGGGCATCCAGCCCTACTTTCTGCAGGACCAAGGGGAGATAGCAGTGAGTTTGTTGTTAGACAGAAGCAGAAAAGGAAGATAGGGGTGGAAGCACAGAGGAACTATGGCTTAATGCTTCTGTCCCTTGTAACAACCAACATCCATAATGGTGTCTCCTTTGAAACACTGAGACAAAAGTTGGGGTGTTTCTTGATGTGACCTGTTCTCTGGAGACAACGTGATGACCTTACCTTTGCTTATGATCATACCAGTAAGATGCTGTATGCTACTTACAGTTGGTGAAACACAAGGTTTAGAAAGGTTACCAATGAAGAAAGGCTATCTCCCATGCCTGAAGCCCGGAACAGGAAACTCACGGCTCCGTCCCTAGACAAAGGGTAGCTCTTGCTACTAAGATACATAGCAGCTCAAATGTGTGGCTTTCTTCTTGGACAAACATGAAACGTTGGGGCTCAGTACAGTATATACATCTTGTCATAATTTCAAGGGAACTGGACTAAATGGATAGAGTTATTCTTGTCAAGACAAGTTATTCAAGCTTCATACTTTCAGGCAATGTCTACATTATGATCTTGTACTCTGGCCACTCTAGCTGAAACTGTCTCAAATTATGCGATCAATTGACTCCCTATTCTGGCAAAGACTAAGGACTCCTTTTCTACTAACCTGTCTGCGTTGCTCTGGCCTTAAAATATAAAAGGAGGGGGTCCCCATCTCACTCCCTTGGGATTCAGTAGGCGGCTTAGAGACTGCTCTCACAACAGTTGCCTTTACGAACCTGTTCTGAGAGGGAAATGCACAGATTGCAGGAAACAAATGCTGGACTCACAGTGGGTGCTGAAGTTCCTCGGAAGACCAGCAGGGGGAAGCACTGTCCTCCTCTGACCAGGCTTACACTGGCTCAGGATAGGACGGCAGTGCGCAGGCTCGTGGCAGTCTCCAGGATTGGACACATCGAGGCTCTGGCGCGAACCTCCTAGTGAGGCGGTTGGGCCCGAGGCCGACAGGCCCAGGTGAGGAGAGGTGGGCCGGGTTAGGGGGTGCTGATGCGTGACGAGGAGCCCTTCCTTTGCCTCTCGGGGAGAGGGGGTATGGGTGCATGGAGCCCTCGAACACAGGCTGGATTCCAAGGCTCCCTGTGGCCTGTGGAGTGAGCCTGACCATGGGGGCGGGAGGGCTGGACTAAGCCTAGCCTCAGGGTGAGCGGTGTCGGGGGTGACAGGTGTGGGCGTGACAGGTGTGGGCCTGCCAATCAGGTGTGTGGTAGAGTCCTGCTGAAATGCGTGCTTCTGATAGGATTGGTTATAAGCTGCTCTGGGCTTTGATGACCCAGAGGTTTGGAGACCCAAGGGTGCCATGGACACTAAGCCAGTGTTTGGTTGGGGTGTCTAGAGAGAAAATCAACCAACCAGTAACTGTTGGGGAAAGTGTACACCGGCACGTATTCTAGAAGCTATGTGTACAAGAACGGAATGAGCAAGCACCCCCCCTTCATATTCCAAGAGAGTGGTAACAAGTCAAGGTTGAATCAAAATCAAGGAGAGCTGGGTGAGAGGAGGAGTGTTTTCCTGTTAGAAGTGGGTTTTGATATTGAGTTTGAGATACCTGTTTGTATAGCACACAAGGAACGTACTTGGGAAGAACTTTACAGTGAATATTGCACCTACCATAGTTGTTTTTTTTTCTTTTTTTTAATATTCACCTGTCCCAATCCATCTGTCACCATGTAGGTTTACTTTGGTTGTAACAAAAAACGTTAACATTAGTCACCTAGTAGATTTCAAAACTGAGATCAACTTTAACTTGAAGTCATACAGACTAGTGTGACTTCGGTTCTAAAGCCAGGGGGGATGTTAGGGCTCGGGTTCACATTTTGGAACTGGATGGGATTGAGAGTTCCATAAAGAAGAGCGCGGAGCATCAGATGAGGAAGGGGAAAGCTGTTAGCCACGCCACGCGTAGTGAATGCTACCACTACCATGTAAGATGTTGGTGAAGCCCACTGACACAAGATAGTTTCAGGCCAGCCTGGTCTAGCCTGCCTCAAAACAACCTCAAACTAAAAACCAAGGCCAAATGGAAATGAAAGTCACCCCTAAAAGTTTTTGACAACTGGGAAAATTTTAATCATTTTAAACACTTTAGTGTGTAAGAAAGAGAGGCCTTTTGGTCACATTGATTTTTTTTTAATAGAAGAAACTAGAATTTGTCCATATGCTAATGTAATTGAGGTCATAGGAAGGGAGAAAGGATACAGATAAGAGGGGAACTTAGCCTGAGGGAGTCCTTGAAAATCTGACAGGAGAGTTGTAGCTGACTATGTCCTACTCAACTACATGATAGAAGGGAAACAGACCCAGATCAGAGGAAGACTTGTGTGTCAGGAGTGAGGCTGGTGTGGGATAGGAAAAAATACTGTTGGAGGAGAACTCAGTGAATGGGAAAGGAAACAGAAAATGGAATTGAATTGCTGCAGTGTTAGGCGCCTGTTTGTAATGAAGGATTTGTGAGACCAGCCAGGGTCGTTTTATAGTTTGGCTTTTTTCCTGTCATGTAATCAACCTTGGGAAGGTTTTGCAAAGATTAAATGAATTAGATTCATGAAAAGCATCAGTCATTTTCAGGCATATTATATTATAATCTCTCTTTGACATTATATTATTATAAACTTATTTTGCTTGCTTTTTCTGTTTGTATAAATGTGCCTAAGAGAGGGGAGAGGATCTTACCAATGGAGAGGATCTTTGGCACATTCTTCAGTCAAACCGGATTTCCCTGAAGCTTACAGCTGTCTTTAGGCATCTGCTCCTGTTTTGGTTGTATTTACGAAGCTCTGTAATTCTGGCCGCTTGTGTTGGGATCTATCACCCTGGGTGGGTTGGGAGTTCATTACAATACAATTACTAAGATTTTGTGAAAAATATTTTAATTGCTATATTTCATATTGGATCTAATTTACCCACAGTTACAAAATCTACAGCTCCAATATTACCAGGTGAAAAAAAATCAGTTTAATAGACTATTTATTGCTCCTTGACCACTTGGGCAGTATTAGGATATAATCATGGCTGATACTGACTGAGCTCCAGTTTCTAGTTTTTGTGGTAGACTTTATCTGTATTTTTTTCCCAACTGGTTGGCCATAATAACTCTTCTACAACTTCAGTGGAATACTTAAAAATATTTGACCCCAAGGCCAGATCAGCTGTGTCCTAAACTGCCTTATTATGTGACTGTGAGCAGATAATTCAACTACTGTGTTTCTTTTTAAAAAATTCATGATGTGGAAACAATAGTAGTTGCCTGATAAGATCATTTTAAAGATCAAAGGAGTTAATGTGATGATTTCATAGAAGTATTTTTACTCGTTGATTATTTCCATTAAAATCATCTAACCATTGTGTTTTCTTAGAGTTCAGGCACTGTATTATTTCTTCTCCCTTGGGGCTTGCTTTTTCCAAAACCCTTCTGGTTGTATTGTCTGTATGAGGAAAATAAATGGATATCAGTTTGCTTATAGTGCAAAAAATAACTTACATTTCCTCTGGACTTATAAGCCTCATCAATGGGGTACCTTTCATTAGTTCTGGTATTGTCTGCCACAGAAAGCTTGGGGTCTGAGTCCATTTTTAGGGGGAAGGGGTGTCCTAAACTGGCAGACCACTGAAGATAATTGGTTACAGAGATCAGTAGATCTACATGGCAATGCAGGGCACAGTGCATGGTAAATGATGTAGGCTATTTGGCTGTACATAAGAGACCCAAAACCAAAATCTGTAAGAGGGTTATTATGTACTGTATACTGTGTACTGTATAAAGAGGATAACAAATGGAAAGCACTTGTTTCTGGCTGAAAGCAACTGGACAGGCTTGGAATTTGGGGCGAGTGGAAATTCCAAGTGATCTTTGCTCATAGACAGTGGCCCAGTCCGTCTGCAGTGAGAGCTGTATGAACATCTGCAGGATGAAGTGCCCCATTTTCACAGGTTCAGGATCAGTAAGCTGTAAGGTTCTGGGATCCATGAATTTTTAAAGAATTCCATGAGTGACTTAAATATGCAGCTCGTTTGGGATCTCATTAGTGCAAAGCAGTGATTTTCAGCCCTGACTGGGTTTCATAATCACTTTTCAGTCAAACTACCAACATTCTGGTACTATACCTAGGGATTCAGATTTAATTGGCTAGCGTGGCTCGGATAGGGTCTGGACATTGGTGCTTTTAAAATGTTCTCTGGTTGATTCTCCTGTGCCTCTAGGTTTGAAGATCACTGCCATAATCAGCCATATTCCCTTCCATACAAGGAATTTTTAAAATAGGCATAGCTTCAGGTGGTTTGGTATTAGGAAGGAGAAAAATAGCATTTCTGAATGCCAATCTAATAATCAAATAACTGAAAATGGGAGGAATTGATGATTGAATTAGCATCTCTCACATTTAACAATGGAGATTTGTTCAGATTTACCCTGGGTCAGAGAATTAACATTTATCAGGAGCCTTATGTATATTCTTAGTCTTAGCCAACTCTGAGAGATTGTATGTTTTTCCATAATTTAGATGGCAATACTGAGGCTGAGAAAGGGTGAATTAACTTGCATATGTTTTTATGTCTTGTTATTGACACTTACTAAGCCTAGAGTCATTTCTTCAGTGCTTCTCAAATTGGAGCTCACTTTGGGGTCACCTGAGGGAACTTTACAAACAACCAGTATTGGGATCTCATTCTCAAATATGCTGATTTTGTTATCTGAGGGTGGCCAGGCACTGAGATTTTGTAGTATGCACATGAGATAGGAGCTCAAGCTATGCACTGTGCACTTCTAAGAAAACTTTTGTTTATTATTATTGTGGGGAGTTAATGTGTACACATGTCACACACATGCCTGAAAGCCAGAGGACAGTTAGTTTTGTGGAGTCAGCTGTCTCCTTCCACTCAGGTTGCCAGACTTGATGGGCATGCATCTCCATGCACTGGACCATCTCACCTGTCTACTGTGTACTTTTGTAATGGTTTAATTTCCATCTTTACTGCCTTATTGTCTACTAGGTTATGGTTTTTGTTTTAGACAAAGTCTCATGTAGTCCAGACTGATCTTGATCGTATTCATGGTCTTCCTGTCTCCCCCTCTCAGGAGCTGGGTTGATAGATGGGATTGTGTCATACCGCTTGGCTTCCCTAGGTTTTCATCTGGCAGCTTTATGGGGTTATGTTTGGTATGTGATCAATTTGCACTGATTTTCGTACATAGTATAAGAAAGAATTGGGTGAAGTCCATAATTTTACATACAGATGTCCAGTTTTTTCATCATTATCTGTTGAAAATCCTGTCCTGTTCCCACAGTCCTGGCGAAGTTTAATTGACCCCACATGAATTCTTTGTACTTTTGTGTTCTTTTATGTTTAGGTAGTGCTATGATATCTGGATGGTGGGCTTCACCATTTCTTTTCATTGCAAGGAGGACCTCAGAGGGGACAAATATAAGTCCTTACATGAAACATCTAGTCATTTTCATGTTTAGAAGTGCATCATATGGTAAAAGTAGATGCAGTGAGTGATACATTTTGCAGACACTCTTATAAGAACTCATATAAAGTGCTGTTGTTTGAAAATGGCATGATAAAGGCGCTTTTCAGCAATACAGATTGGTGCTGTTTTGTGGAGGGGGAAGAGTGGAAAATTACAAAGGGCCCAATACCGATAATATAAGCTTCTGATCATGTAATAGAGTGAAAAAGATATAAAAATATGTAAATTTAAAAAAAACATGAAAATGTATTTGTGGTCATGAGGATATAGAAAATCTCAAGGAGCCGGACAGTGGTGGCACATGCCTTTAATCCCAGTACTTGGGAGACAGAGACAGGTGAATTTCTGAATTTGAGGCCAGCCTGGTCTACAGAGTGAATTCCGGGACAGCCAAGGCTACACAGAGAAACCCTCTCTCGAAAAAAAACAACAAAAAAATCCCAAGGAGTCTACAAAAAGGCTATTAGAAATAGTGGTAGTGAATGGCTTTAACAAAGACACAAGATATGAGGTCAGTTTTGTATTTCTGTGATGGAGGTGGACAATTGAAAAATTCCAATATAGCGATCATTTACAATGGCATGAAAAATATAGATGTTTAATTAAGTTCTGCAATATCTTAATTCTCTAAACTATGAAACATTTATGAAGGAAATTAAAGAAAACCGAATGAATAGTCATATATTGATTCTACTTTTTATAGAGTCATATATTGATTACTCTTTTGTCGGGTACTTATTTACATCTCTATTCATGATAGACACTGGTTTGTAAAGATAAGTCTTTGGTTTTTGATATCAAGGTTGATGGTGGCCTCGTAAAGTTAATTGTGGTTGTTTCCTCTTTCACTTTGTGGGACATTTGGTTGAAATTGTTCCTGTTCTCCAGGTCTGATGGAGCTCAGCTGGAGAGCACATGGACCAGTTGTTTTCCTGTGGTGATTGTGTGCAGTGACTCACTACCCCTTGCAGGGCCTGTGTCATCCTTTGAGTGAGCTTCAGGACTAGGTGTCTTTCTGGAAATAGTCCTTGTTCTCCGTATTACAAATCTGTCATAGTATAAGCATAGTATCAGCCTGAGTATAAGCATATTTGCTTTTTATAAGACTAATCGATTTGTCTAAATGACACAAGGTCTATAAGGAAGTGCCTTTTCCTTTCTTTTCTGCCTTTGGTTATTTGTTTCTTCACCCTTTCCATCCTTTCCTGCTCTCCTCCTTTCCCTCTCTGTCACTTCCCTCTCCTCCCATTCTTGTCCATTCAGTAGTGTGAGTGCAGTGTTTTATCTGACGATGACCACGAGCCACACAGCTACTGTGGTGTAAGTTGATTTAAATGAAATTAATAAAGATGGATTTTTTCAGTCACACGATTCCCATTTTAAGTTCTTAGTAGTCAAAAAGTAGTTACGGTTTTGGACTGTGCAGGAACAGCCAGTCCTTTTTAACCATTGGGCATCTCTCTAATCCTCTTTTATGACCTTTGAAACCATGTTTTTTTAGATAAATACACACTGGAGTGGCTGTAAGTTTTTCCTAGGTGATGCATGTCTTTATGGAACTTCTTTTAGAATATTGGAGTTTAAGCAGTCTGAGTATAAGCATATTTACTTTTCTTTTTATCAGCATTTGCATAGGTTATCTTTTTCCTTTCTTATATCAATACCTTCTATTAAAGTGGGCTTCTTGTAGATTATAAATAATAGGATTTGATTTTTCAGTCTTATTAGTCCCCTTGATTTGTATCACAAGATCATGAACATTTCATGTAATTATTGCTGTGGTTGGAGGTTTCTCTGAAATCTTGCCCATTTTCTGTTTGTCTGACTATTGTTTCTTTAACCTATTCTTTCTCATCCCTTTTTTATTTAGATAGAAATTTTTCTTAAAAGATTTGTTTATTATATGTAAGTACACTGTAGCTGTCTTCAGACACCCCAGAAGAGGCTGTCAGATCTCATGGATGGTTATGTGTCTCCATGTAGTTACTGCGACCGAACTCAGGACCTTCGGAAGAGCCGTCAGTGCTCTTATCCGCTGAGCCATCGCCAGCCCCTAGATAGGAATGTTCTAAAGAATCCTTTAGGGACTACAGTATACTCACATGTAAAAAATAAATGAATCTTTAAAAAAATTCTTTAATTTTTTTTTCTTGGTACTGGCTGTTGCATTTCCTTCTTTAAGCATCTTCCTCTTCTTTTTCTTAGTTGTTTTAGACTTACAGTGTATCACAGTCTGTTTTTAATAATGTCTCGTTTCACATAGAATCTAATGATTTCATATCAGTGTGCTACCATATATATATATATCTTACACATACTTTGGCCTATGCTTGTTATACATTTTAGTGTATAGATGTTGTAAATTCCACAGTATAATTATTTTTGCCCCAGATAGTTACAGAAATTTCTTGTCTCATTTGTTTAAATATTTTATTTCTTAGGCTTTTTAAAAGGAGGTTTTAAAGGTATAGAGAAACTGAGCAACAATATAGAGAGCTCATCCTCCTCTTCTCTACACTGTCTCCTGTTACTACCTTTTATCACTCGGATACATTTGTTACTTAGTAGTCGTTGTGCATTAGTCTAGCTAAAGCCTCTACTTGGCACTAGGGTTTACTCTTTGTCTAGCATATTTCTCTAGAATTTGAAAAATATTTTGTATTTCTACAGTTACAGTATTATTTCTTTAAAAACCCCTGCTGCTCTATTGATTCATCCTTGTACACACTCCCCACACCCCTGCCACCCACTGGTCCATCTTGTCTTTCCAGCCTTACCCTTTTCACAGTGTTACTTAGCTGGAGTTAGTCAGGATGCCTATGCACATTTGTTTCTTTCCCTTAGTGACGTTCATTAAGATAGCTCCATATCTCGTTATAGCCTGATAGCTCATTTGTTTGTTCTTCAGTAACAGCCCTTTGAAGGACATATCACAGTGTATCCATTCACATACTGAAGCATATCTTAGTTGTTTCTAGTTTTTTGATGATTTATGAATAAAATAGCTACAAATATTGAAAACTCCAGTGAACAAGTACTGGATCTCATGGCAGATAATACTATGTTTAGCTCTGTAAGGATATGCTAATACTGTCTGCCAGCATAACTACACCATATTTCCTTCCCACCAGCAGTGACTTATTCCTGATGTTCTTCATTCTCACTAGTATTTGGTGCTGTTAATTAGCCACTATAACAGATAAGTAGTGGTATTTGGTTTTGATTAGTAATTACTTAATATTGTAGAATGTGAAACATATTAGACATCTGTTTATTTGTCGAGTTATCAGTTTAGATCTTTTATTTTAAATAGGTTTATTTTCTTGCTTAATGTTAAGAATTCTTTTTAACTTTTGGATTATCTGTTCTGTAAATATTTTCTTTGGGTCTTTTTTATCTCTTTATTCTTAGCCATGTCTTTGAAAAATGGAAGTTGTTATTTGTTTGTTTGTTTGTTCTAGTTGTTTTTTAGTTTACTAAAGTAGACAAACTTATTGCCAGCTGAGTGTGGTGGCACACGTCTGTAACCTTAGCATGGGAGCATGGGAACGAGGACCACCACAGTTCAGTGCCAGGCTGGTCTGCATATGGATCCAGGGCAGTGGAGTGTATGTAGTGAAACTTTGTCTCAAAAACCAAGCAAGCAAGGAAGCAAACAAACAGGCAACATCAGTAAAGACAACAAAAAAATAATTACCAAACCTTAGATTAACTAGATTTTATCCTTTTAATTGTCTCATTTTGAATTTTGACTTCCTAAAAGATGCTTTAAAATTCTAAACCTGGCACTTGGTAATATGACTTTATTTGGAAATAAGGCCTTTTTATAACTGAATAAATGAAATGAATGTTCCAACCAATAACTTATGTTATTGTAGGAAAAGAGACATTCAAATATAGACACAAAAGGAGAATGTACTTGTAGGCAGAACTTGTAGTGCTGTGACCAAAAGCCAGGGGTCATGAAAGCTGCTGCTGAGCCAGAGGTGTTAGGAGGGGAAAGGAATGCTCCTTCCCTCAAGCTTTCTGAGTGGGCGATGTTTGCTGACAATTTGTGGGATAATACATTTTTAATTTTTTAAAAAAAGGTCGTCCAGTTTGTGGTATAGTACTTTGTTTTGGAAGCTCCAGGAAACTAACACATATCCTGGCACAGGTTTTGGAATTGGGTACCATTTGGGTAGACACAGGACAGTGGTGAGGCACACTCTAGATGAGCTTAATGAGACTTGGGTAGCAATATAGATCTGATTCTGGAAAAGACAAGAGAATTATGTAAAACACACATTTGCTTTGGAGAATACATATATCACTGTGAGCAGAATTCTATTAGAAACATGGACTTCATGGGTGAGATCTTAAAGCAACGAAGAACGGTTAAAACCTTGTTTTGTTAGATTTCTTCCTTCCTTCCTTCCTTCCTTCCTTCCTTCCTTCCTTCCTTCCTTCCTTCCTTCCTTCCTTCCTTCCTTCCTTCCTT